>CM058044.1:60055530-60132860 GCA_030169165.1 Centaurea solstitialis | reverse complement strand
TCGGGTCAGGCCCAAAAACCGGGTGGGGTTCGGTTCGGACCATTTTTGAAACATTTTAGTTATGAGAAATTGTATTTATTACTACCTTTTTAACCTACCTATCATCCTACCCACTTCATCGTTTGACATGTGTAATACGCTCATTCTCTTTCTTTATGTCATTCATAAATTTTAACACTTGTCAAATGATGAAGTAAGTAGGAGAATGAGTAAGGTTAAAAAAGTAGAAAGAAATATAATTTATCTTCTCCTAAATTAATTGTGAAGTCGGAAAAAAGCTGATATGAGAGTAGGATTGGGACACCGGTAGCCTTATTTTCCAAATTAAAATTAGTAAAGAGCGAATTGGGCTCAAATATATCATCATCATCTGTTTCTGGTCATCAGTTGCAATTGCAGTGGAAGAAGGAAGAAGGAAGACTCCTCTCTCCTTACGCATCCATCAATGGCGGCCATCAACCTTTCATCCTCTTCTCTCCGCTTACTCTCTGCATCTCGCACTTCCACCACCTCTAAAACCCTATCTTTTCACTCTTCTACTCACCTCAAATCCCATCTTTCCTTCTTCTCATTCCCATCCTCAATTTCTCTCAAATCCTCCAAAAACCGCCCTCGCCATCTAACTCTCGTCGTTTCTGCTCTCGGAAAGCTATCGGAGACCGAATCGGTCCCCGTTCCTCCTGAATCCGATGCTCTTTCGGCTGTAATCCCTCCGGCTTCCGGCGTTTATGCCGTATACGACAAGAATGGTGATATGCAGTTTGTGGGATTATCTCGAAACATTCAGGGGAGCATTCTTTATCACCAGAAAACAGTACCTGAGCTTTGTGTTTCCGTTAAGGTACATCGCTCTACGTCTTTACCCCAAAAAACATGTTCTCAATTAGGTGTATAGATTGGATATATATATATATATATATATATAACATCACTTGATATTAAACCTAGTGAATTTTGGATAGTAGAGTTTTGTTGTCAGAATTATGTTTGATTGGTTGTTCTTGTTCTTGTATTGTTGAGGGTTAAATTACTCCATTGAAGCTGCCAAATGTGAATGCACGCATGGTGTTTGATGATATTACTCTTACAGTAATCGATGGTTTTGACTTGTAAAGGTCAAACCTTTTTATCTTTTGGGCTTGTTAATTTAGAACCAATAGTTTCCCCCTTTTAACCTATGTTTGGCAAACTAGCTGATGAGCTAGCTTACGAACAAATTATGTTTGGCAAAAACTAGCTTATGAGTATGTAAAATTACCAAAAAGGGTATATTGAGATATAATAGTTAATATTAATATGGGTATAATTGGAAAAAGCTACCATCATGTAGCTTATCAAAAAGTGCTTATAAGCTACTTTTTGTCTCCAAACATGTACACAAAAAAAAAGCTAGCTTATAAGCTAGTTTGTGTTTACCAAACAATGCCTTAGTATTTTAAGTTATTACTCCTACGAACTTTCTTGGAAAACTAAATTCATATCATACTTTGAGTCAATGTTAAGGGGTGACCTCAAATGTCTACAGATAAACATAGCTTGTGTTTTGGAACAAAAGTGATACTTGATATGGAGGAATTCTTGCAAAGATTGTAGCAATCAAGTTGAGTGATTCAACTTCACTCTAGACTTGAAATATACTAGTATATCATCAAGGTAAGATGGCCATTTCTACCATTCAGATAATATATTCAGCACCACAGACAAACAACAGTTTAGCTTAGTCCATATAGACAGCTTAATCCATACATAAATTGATGGAAAAACAAGCTAACAGCCCTTATGATACTCATGCCTAATTATTGATGAAAGGCTTGATTCAGCAAATCCTGGATTCTATAGGCACATTCCTCAAACGAAATGGTGTTTTCGAAGGCTGTGAGCTGTCATATCAAGTATGAACTATAGTTTTAGAAAAGCACCTCTCTCGTCCTTAGTTGGTGATAGGATAGATCTCAGGTTTGTGTTTGAAGGGAACCTGTTCTTCATGGCAGCCCAATTCAATTCTCTTTAGTCAATGGCATATGATCTAAATCCATCATTTTCATAAATAGAAGTGGAGCATCACTAATGCCTCTTCTTCTTACAGCTCTTCCAATTCCTGCATTTTAGATATAGGTCTCAAGACGAGAAACAAATCTACATGGTGGGATCATTTGGGGTAACTTCTGAATCGAGTACAGTCAAAATATTAGGTCCATGTAGCTCTTGTTCACCATTGGAGGCAGGCTTTTGATTTCCTTCTCTAGTATTAGTATGTTAGAAGTTAGATATATATATATATAGGGGTGGGTTCAATTGCAAACCACCTTTTCATTGTGAACGTGAGGACAGCCCAGAGCGCGACACGTGGCAATCTGAAACGGCGGGTAAAGGCTTATTCATTCTGAATAAACTCGCGGGTTAGTGTTATTCATACTGAATAAGCCTTTACCCGCGGCTTTACCCGCGGCATTACCCGCCCGCGTCCAAGTCAGAGTGCAACTAAGCCTTATTCATACTGAATAACGCTTTATTCAGTCTGAATATAGTGTTATTCAGTATGAATAACACTAAAGTCGAAAATTTTTCAGATGCCACGTGGCGCTCTCTGGGCTGTCCTCACGTTCACAATGAAAAGGTGGTTTGCAATTGAACTTTCACCTATATATATATATATATATATATATATATATATATGACAAGCTTAATGTTAATTTTCTACTCAAAGGGCAATCTAAGTGGGTTGCTACATAAAGAACCTACAGTTAATTTCTATCACACGAACCTGAAATTGCATGCTTTCCCAAATAACCTCCAACAAATTTTCTTTTGCACATTCTTCTTTTTTATACCTTCTTTTGTTGCTTTTTTCTCTATTTCTTCAGGCAAACTCACTTTATTCCTCCCCACTTTTCCTAAGTTGGAGATTTTCACATAAACATAATCAACCGCTCTACTTTTAATTGGTTGGACTCTTTTGGTTTGGTTATAGTGTAAGGAGGTTACTGTAACTCATTACCAAGTGTTTAAAAGGGATCACAATTCACAACTAGGGAGGATATTACATTAGTTCTTTTCAGTGTCGGGCTAGGAATATGAATTGCACACTAGAAAATAATGGATGTTTTTTGGGTAAGATCTTTTAAAGTTTCTTCAGTAAATTTTTTGTGAAAATTTTTCGTTTCATGTTAGTTTACAACAATAAGATGCCATTATGATATATATATATATATATATATATATATATGTCGTACATGCTGGTAGTTACTTACCTGAAATCACAATGGTTCCACCTTCTTTCATACATAGTGTACGATGTTATCACTAGAAAATGTTGAAATACGAATATGGTCATCTGTTCTGGATTCTCAGAGTACAAAGGAGATATTCAAGTCTTCTTACCATTGATATTGATTCTAATTACAATTTATTTACTGTATATTTTTACTTGCAACGTAAACCATCCTTAAAGATTTCATTTCTTTCCAAGACTTGAATCACCAAAAACATATTTTGATAGGTTGGATTGGTGGATAATCCCGATAGAGCAGCATTAACCCAAGCTTGGAAATCATGGATGGAAGAACACATAGATGCTTCCGGAAAAGTCCCACCTGGCAACGAGTCTGGAAACACCACATGGGTCCGTCAAGCACCCAAGTCAAAAGCCGATCTACGGATAATGCCAAGACGAAACGTACAACTCACCGTTCCTTTAGAGGAACTAATTGACCAACTGGTCAAAGAAAACAAGGTGGTTGCTTTCATTAAGGGATCGAGAAGTGCTCCGCAATGTGGGTTCTCACAAAGGGTGGTCGGGATTTTGGATTCAGTAGGCGTTGATTATGAGAGCGTGGATGTGTTGGACGAAGAACATAACGGTGGATTAAGGGAGACATTGAAGAGTTACAGTAAGTGGCCTACTTTTCCACAGGTGTTTGTTAATGGTGAACTGTTAGGAGGGTGTGATATATTGTCTTCTATGAATGAAACTGGTGAGCTTGCTGGTTTGTTTAAGAAATGAGGAGGAGCATTTTAAGGTTGTATTTATAAAGAGAAGAGATGATTTATTATGAAAGTGTAAGATTATTTGCTCAATTTAGCATATTTTAGTATTTACTTTTGGATTCTTACATAAGACTGAGTAAATTATGGAAATGCTCTCATGGTTCATGTTTGGATTTTGCCTCGAGCTGTAGTTTTGGTTCCTTCGCTCACGCTTGTTAACTTTCAACTGTTACAATCCCTTTACATAAAGACCCGATAAAGAAACCACAAGGTTGTGCGTACTGGTTAAGGCTTGTTAACCCTTTTACGGGTTTGAATCCAAGCGCTTCTGGTTGGCCATTGGGGATTAACTCAGAGCAACATGCTTAGCTGTTGGTTAACCTTGCCGGATTAGTGGGGGCAAGCCTCTGATACCTTTTTAAAAAAAAAACCTGATAAAGACGTGAAAGTTATACGTCACATTTAAAAAAAGTACATGTTAGATGTGTCCGAATTCCATTCAGTTACAAATAGTTGGATACATTTCAAACAAGAACTTTACAATTCATAAATCATAAATCATAACCATAAGTTTCAAATACTTATTCCAATTTCTTCAACAATTTACATTTTCTGGGTCTTTTATTTCTTATAATACCAATCAATAAAAATACTAATTAGACCCATAAAAAAAGTTATCATTTTGAAAGCTATTTCAAGAATGTGGAGTTTGCATGGTCATCACTGCTATAAAGACATGGATGTTGCCCAAATCCTTGCTTCTCTAACACCTTCCTAGCCATTAACACAATCTCTTTGTTACTCAGATCACATTTAAGGTTCTCATTCAGCACATTCTGAATTGCATAAGTAAATGCACCATAAGCTTTATCTCCATTCCCATTTGGACTTATATCTGCACAGCTCTCATTTGCTTGACACCCACTTAGTAAAATCCCGGTATCCGCGTGTGCTGATGGAAACGGGTGGAGTTCGTGTGATGGCAAAGAGAAGCTGAGACTTGCGGCTTCTCCAAAGAGCTCAAGCAAATGGGTGCCGAGATCGGGTGTGTTTATGTGTGTGGATGATGAAAGATGGTGTAGAATTGACTCAAAAGGGATGGTTTTGGATTTGGTAATGTGGTCGAGGGTTGGAGCGTGATCTGAGGGGAGCGAAGAAGGCCCGATTTGTTCTTTTTCTTTGTCGATTAGTCCGCCACTGTGGCAAGAATCAGATACAATCGTGAAAGTCGCTCCTTTCGGCACTCGATTCACTAGATTTCGGAAATCCACATCTGCACATTTATACAGAACTTCAGTTACTTTCTTATGGTCTTTTAGGACGGATTATTGGACATCCTAATGAAATATTCATGATTTTGAGTTTGTTAGAATGTGTTTAATAAGTTCTATCAACGAAGCTGGACAACCTAATAAAAAACAAAAAATCGTCATCTTTTTGTATGACACGTCTAAAAGTAATTATTAAACCTTTTAATTATATATGGAACATTTTTCTAAAATGATTTACAAAATCGTCATTTGATTGTTTCATTTTGCATATAATAAAAAACTTTGGATGTAACAGAGCCTAGAAAAAGGTTGGATCAACCTAGTTCATGACTTCATGGGCATCCTAATAAAGTACTTGTGACTTTAAGTTTTGTAGGGCAAAGGATCAAAAACTATGTGTCATATTAGAACCCGTTTAATATTTTTTATTGACGAAGTTGGACAACGTAATACAACACAGAAAATAAAATGCCATATTAGCTTTTGTGTGACACGTCTTATTAGACTTTTTATACATGTGGCATGTTTTTAAAGTGCTTTACAAAATTGCTAATACGACAATTCTAAAATGCTTTACAAAGTAGATAATATGACTTTTTTTCTATTGGTTGTCCAATTTTATAAATATAACCTGTTAGGTTGCCTAATTCAATCCTAGCATGAATGTGTTTAAATAGGACACACAATTCTTGATATATAAATATAAAGCTCTATTAGGACGTCTATGAATCCTAAAAACCCATTTTGTTGTAGTATCACTACGACAACATTCATTTGCCGTATATAAATAACATATGTTTTATAAAAACATCTAACTTTCAAGATTTCATCTTCCTGACCTGTGATGAGATTAAAATCACACGGGACAATGGCTTCATCTTGATGAAAAGGATGCACTCGCTTGATTGAAGGAATCCGTGTGCCATGACCACTATAGTGAAAGTAAAGAACGTCACCCGACTCAGCATTATCGACCATACGGTCAAGTGCCTCCTTTATCTTTGCACCGGTGGGCACGATGAGCGACCCAGGTGCATCGGTCAGGAGCTGGATGTTGTGTGGCTCGAACCCAAATCGATTAATAAGCACTTGTCTCATGGCTAACACATCATTTATGCAACCATGCAACTCATTTGGTGTGTTTGCATAGTTGCACCCAACTAAAACAGCTAATCTCTTGCTTCCAACATTCTCCATGTTAATCAATATCAATATCAAGATGTAGTTGTTTCTTTTGTTAGAGGGTATATATACAAATTCTATGGTTTGTGAATCATGTGTAGATTTATAGAATTGGGAAAGTTGGTTTGGAAAACTTGAAGGAAGTTCTTGTGGTTGGAATGTCATTTCTTAACTTGGAAGTTAAATTGGTTATAAACTTGAAGCATATGCCAATGTAGGTTTTGAATGGCTATTAGTTGTTAAGACACTTTGAATTATTTAATGGAAGAACAAAATAAATTAATGACGACTTAAACCAGGCCTTATGATTATAAATGAATTTGAGTTTAGGTGCAGCCATTTTTCAAGCTCGACCCTAATTCGAAAACTAACGACTACTTTAAAACTAAGTTTGATTCAAAATCGATTATAGTTTCTTAAACTCGAATTTGTTTGAAGCTTGAACCAATCTCAAACTCAAACTCTAATCAAACTTAAACTCAAACTCCAGCTTCAACCAGGCTCAAACTCGAACTCTAGCTCAAAGTCGAGCTCATCCATTGGTATTTATAAAAGTTGAGTCTCTTATATATTATAAAATTTGAAGGTGTTATATTAAACTTTACAAAACTTAGAGGGCGTTTGGTTGGGGGTATTGAGGGGTCAAGAATGGGAATGATAATGAAAAATGCTGTTTGGTTTGATATTATATAATGGAATCATTCCTACAGATCCATTAACTTTCATTTCTGACCAAATTGGGGGGAATGAAATTTTTATTTCTACTTGGTTCTTTTTTCCATGCATTGTTCCATCTATGGATATTAAATGAAACATTTTTTGTATTTTCAAGTTGGCAAAACATATTTTTTTAATAGGGAGAAATGCATCTATATCCTTATAAAACTTAGCTAATTACATCTATATCCTTATAAACTTTTAAACTACATTTATATCCTTGCAAAACTTAATTAATTACATCTATATCCTTACACATATTTTAATAATTTTTAAACTATTTTAAAATTATTAATAAATATACTTATATAATTTATATGTTCTATTACTATTTTACCCTTACCTTTTAAATCAAAATCTCTTAGAATCAAAATCCATCAAACAGATGCAACCTAAAAAAAGCGCCCCTGATGCATCAAAGGTAATGAAGTAGAAAATTACATTCAAAAGAAAAGGCAATAAAGTAATACAGTAGAGAATCGATTCATAAGGTCGAAGGAATGAAGTGGGATATGAAGTAAAATCGAAGGAGTGACTGGCGACGTGTGTGTGGAAGGAGTGACCGGCGACAACTAACGCCGCTAGGAGACGCCGGCGACGGTGAACGGTGCTGGGGGACGCCGGCGACGGTGAACGGTGCTGGGGGACGCCGGCGACGGCGAACGGCGCTGGTGGGATGGCGAACGGTGCTGGGGGGACACCGGCGAACGGCGCTGGTGGGACGTCGGCAACGACGCTGGTGTGACGGAGAACAGCGCTGGCGAACGGTGTTGATGGGACGCCGACGACGGCGAACGGCGCTGGTGGGACGCCGGCGACGGCGAACGGCGCTGGTGGGAACAACGAACGACAATGGAATGAATTGTGTGTGGGGGTGAAGCCTAGATGGAGTGATTGATGTTTATGTATGTATATGTTTGTGTATGTATGTACCTGAATCACCAACAAATTGGGTGGAAGAGTAGTTTCTCTTTCCTTTTGCATTTTTGAAAAGATAGAGTAGACTTGGAATAAGTATTTGACTTTCTTTAAACCCAGTATGTTATTTTGATTTGTTTATGGATTTTAGTTTAGGAGGATAAGGGTAGATTTGGGATTAACATTTAAATTATATTAAGTATATTAATTAATGATTTTAAAATAGTTTAAAAATTAATAAAATAAGTATAAGGATATAAGTGTAATTACTTAAATTTTGTAAGGATATAGATGTAGTTTAAAAGTTTATAAGGATATAGGTGTAATTAACTAAGTTTGTAAGGATATAGGTGCAATTCTCCCTTTTTAATATGAAGCAACTTTTCATTGATTATATTGGGTTAACCAAATAGCATCAATGCAATCCTCATTCCTATTCTCATTCTCCTGCATTCCCATTTTCATTTTCATTCTCATTTCCAGAAATGAACCAAACGCACCCTTATAGATGCCCCTAAAATTCTATTCATATGACAAAGTTACAAACTCTAATCATCTCACTTTCTTTTTTTATAATACATGTTACCTTTTTTTACAATCTCTTCTAAAGTGAGACTTCACTATTTTGTCTCTCTTCCAATATGGGACAACAATAGGGGTGGCAATACTCATTGTTGGATCTTCGATCGGGTTCAGGTCAACCTATTTATTAAATTGGCTTGAAAATCTATCCCAGCCCAACCTGATACCTAAATAGTGATAACAATTTGACATATTTATGATCTTCTCAATCCAGCCTATTAAATAAATGGATTGAACGTAAATTGACCAATTTCATTTTTAACCTTAATCGAAAGCATATAACAGTGACTAGGTTTTTTTGTTTTCCTCGGTAGTGAAAGGAACTAAGTATGGTTTATGGTCTCATATTGAGAAGGGGCGTGTTATTAAGGTTTCATTTTATATTTGAATATTATAGATGTTATCATTAAATAATGATATTTAATTGAAAATAAAATAAAACAATATAAATATTTTCAGTGGGTTGAAAACAAATTGATATTGGGTGGTAAACAGGTCAAAAATTTTCAACCCAATTGGTTTAAGTAAATGGGTCAGATGGTTTGACACATTATTTACCTAAATAGGTTGATAAACCTAACCTGCTAATTTTGGCTTATCAGAAAAAATCACTTTTTGCCACGCTAGACAACATCACCAACATTTTTTTTTTGTTTTCTTTATGCTTCTTTTTTAATTATGATTTTAATATAAAAGAGCTATTTTTTTATAGTTAAAAAATGTACAACTTTGTTCAAATATCTAAAATATCCTACATTTTCCTTTTATGCTAAAGTTATCCATACATTTTTACATTATATTTTATAATTTATATAATACAACTAATTATTTAAAATAATGACGTATTACACGAGCCCTTTGAATCGAGTATTGAGTAGCTCGAGTCCACTTGTTGGTATGTCGAGTTGAGCTCGAGTTCTAGTCGAATCTACTCAAATCGATCATTGACCGAGCTTTGTCGAGTAACTCACAAGCTGTCTTCTGCCATTTACACTTGTATTCGGGCTTATTTGGCAAACAAAGAGGACATTGGATACAATTGGTATGTCAATTTGCTATGATCCATATGTTGTACCAACTAACTTATAATTGTTTTAGAAAATTTGCTACTAGTACCAAGCACATTAATCGTTTTCTTGTACCTACTTCCTTCTTGTAATTGTAGGTGTTCGGGTCAACTTGCACATAACTCAGACTAATTTCATGGGCCCTAAGGATAGCAGGCAGGAAACTTGAACCTTTGTGATTGGTATGATAGGTAATTTTGGTACAACACCCTATATTTTGACAATTGTACAAGCAAATAAAAAGAATGGAAAATGTATGTTTCTTCTTTATTTCATAAGTTATTAATATCTTAAACATAACATACACACACACAAATTCATTTCCTCGATAGGAAAAGTGCTTACAAGCGACTCATTTGAGGCTTCTTTATAACAGGTTTGAAACTGGCGATACCTGTGATCTCCCTACCCGTCACCAACGTGTTAATGTCATATGTTCCTTCGTATGTGTAAATTGGCTCCAAATCTCCAAATGCCTGCCACAAATCAATAAACGCCATTCTAAATTTTAACACAAGATTTACATGGAAATACTTCGTGGGAAAAAAACCACAGAGGCGTAAACATAAACTTTTGGGAAAAAAACATTGTTTCTTAGGATTGAATATGCCACCTCATGTTTTGAATATGTTTTCAAACAATCGAATCTCTACACAGATGATAAACGATGGAAGAATAGCATATTTTATACACCAGAGTTGAAGAGCAGTCGTGATATTAATTAGGGTGTGAATGAATGAATGAATACCTTTGCGACTAAAAAGTCGGATAGTATTCCATTCCCACCAAGTAACTCTCGGCCTAGTGCAACGGTCTCCCTAGCCCTCAGCGTGATCCATGACTGCATATTGGATAAGTAGCCATTATATATCATAATACACAACCCCTTGTACTTTTCGTATAAAACTTTAGTTAAAATGGAATGGAATAAAAAGAATTAAGTTTGACCTTGCCCAAGCTGGCTTGACCAGGAGTCATTTTACCAGCCTCGTACAACTTGCAAAGGCGCCAACCCATGAGAAACATTGCTTGGATGTTGCTCAACATTTGCACTAGCCTCTGCTGGTTGATTTGGAAAGCTGCCAATGGGGCTCCAAACTGCTTTCTCTCTAGTAAGTATCTATCAGCCACAATTAACCAAGCTTATCTCAGTAAAGATCCCAAAAAATTGCAGTTTTTAGAAACATTATTAAGATTTTAGATTATTCCAATACCTGTGACACATATCGTAGACACCCATTGTGATGCCAATAGGTTGCCAAGCAACCATCACACGAGAAACCGCAAGCACCTGCATTCAGGTAGGGGTAAGCACCAGCAGGGTACAAATAACTAACAAATACACAAATGACCTTCGCATTCCAATGATACAAAATCAAAACAGTCAGTCATGGGGAGGGCTGAGAAGCTTATCCAATAAGAGACAAGACACGGAGCCAAGGACCGAAAGACTCCCGTTAAGGTAAGCCCTTACCTTAACGGGAAATCAATTTTCAAGGTCAAGGATGTCACACAATAAGGTAATAGAATGTTAATCTCTTGCCGGTAAGCGCTTACCCGGTAAGAATTTGGTAAACGGTCCCTAAGATTTCCGAATAAAAGTTCAATGCGGGCAATGAAAGCGGAGTATGTAAAAAGCATGTGATATTCTGTAGATTCAAGCAATAGATCAACTAAAGATAAGAAAACATTATACATACATACATATATATATGTAGAGAAAGGTTCAAATGAGAAGTGCTAAAAAAATACGAAGTAGAGAAGTGATCTCCACCACTCATCCGGTCAATAAAGGTGGCTTTGACCGGTTACGGTGGACGCGATCACGGGGGATTGACGCGATTCATGGGAGGGTAGAGATTATTAAAGGAGGGGACCCGGTCAAAGCCGCCTTTATTGACCGGATGAGTGGTGGAGATCACTTCTCTACTTCTCATTTTTTAGCACTTCTCATTTGAACCTAATACTATATATGTATATATGGGGCCAGATTCAAATGGAAACTCAAATTTGATTGTGAACGTGAGGACAGTGGACAACCGAAAGCGCACCACGTGGCATATTCACTCTGAATAATCATGTGGTATTCATAGTGAATAACACAACATTCTGTATTATTCAGTATTATTACACGAAAAATCCCTTTCTAGAATAAAGACAAAAATCATAACCCCAGCCACAATAAGTATATGTCATGGATGAATGTCGTTTATCTCTTTTTAATGATGGTAGCCAGGGTGCGTTGAATGAAAATATCAATTCCATACATACATAACATATATTCAAGTGTCTTTAATTTCTATCATAGAGAGAGAGAGAGAGAGAGAGAGAGAGAGAGAGAGAATAAGTACTATCATACTTTGCTTGTATCTTGGAAAGAGTTCACCCCAGGTAACCTGTCTTCATCAGGAACAAAAACTTTCTGTAGCAGAATATCTCCATTCTGAACCATTCTGAGCCCAATTTTATTTTCTATCTTGGTAGCTTGCAACCCAGGTGCATTCTTCTTTACAATGAATCTGTAACATATGATAAACCAATAACTAAAATGGGAAATGAAGACAGAAGGAACTAGCTTTTCCTGTAAAATCATTTCTTTCAGAATCACAGGACTAAAAATTCAAAGTGATATAGCAATAAGGAAATGAAGTTCCTCATTAACAGAAGTCATCTAAAGGAAAGCTAATTGCAATAACTAGTTGGGCTTATCACTTAATTAGAACTTATTGGAGTATAACCACTTATTCGGTCAGTGGTTTTCCCAATAAGACTGTTTGTTTTTTTTAAATGATAAGTGCCACTTATCACTTAATAACCACTTACCGAAAAAGTGATAACCTAACCACTTTTTGTTCACTTTTTCACTATTTCATTAAGCTTTGACTTGTTTGGATTGTTCATTAAGCTTGGACTTGTTTGGATTGTTCTATAAAACTCATTTAGCTAATTAAGCTTGTTTGGATTGTTCTATAAAGCTCATTAAGCTGCTAGATTGTTCTATAAATTCATAATTAATATGGATTGTTCATTTCAGTTCATTTTAGTTGTTATGAACAATGCTTTTAATAAAATAGTACCTTAAAAATTAGATTAAGATGTTTAACAGTTTTCAAAAAACGAAGTCTTATAAGATTCTGTTTCAGTCTTCAGCACCACCACTTAAAATTCAGAAGTGGAAACAAATTCAGTCTTCAGCACCACTTAAAAAACAAACAGCACCATATCTAATAGAACACTCATATATTGGAAAACTGTACTTTGGTTGTTAGCTTACTTGTAACAGGAAAATTGTGTGTTCTTGTATATAAAAATCAAGCTTCAATCTTTTAAATATCACAATTATAAAGAAAGAGAGCACTTCCTACTTCTGGAGCCATTACAATACTACCTTCATCCCAAAATAAGTGTCATATTTCGATTTTAGTTTGTCCCAAAGACCCAAGTAAGTGCCTACTTTCCAATTCTACCCTTAATTATGAGATGGAGAAATTCATTACTTTTTTTAAGGGTAAAATTGTCATTTAGTTGGTTAGAAAGTGTAATAATCACACATTTCTAAGACCATGTGCCTTTTTCATTTTCATTCATATTGAGACGGAGGGAGTAGCAAGTATGCTTTAAGGGCCTCTAGCCATTCACCACTGATTCTAATGACTAACTGTGAACTTCCAAGAGGATATAGACCCTAATATTTTGTTTTGTTTCTGACACTTGAGTTAGGGCGTGGACTATATAAATATGACATCATCCATATGCTTATATCTCCCCATCTATTTCTCTAGTCCCGTGTAGCTCGTGCTTGCAAAGTTGCATGTTTGCAGCTTGCAGGTGTGGGACTATATAAATATGACAATATCCATACTACTAGAATTTTCAAGATAAGAAGATGTAGCAACTTGAGCGCAACTTATATACCAGCATCAGTAGCTATCACAAAAATGGTTTTGGTTTATGGGGTGATTTTTAGACATGGTTTAACAGAAATAACAGCAGTTTGCATAGTTATTTAAAATGCCGTAACAAAAATATGCGTACAAATTGCTGTACTTGTAGACACAGTACAATATGTTCTTACCCATTTATCTGGTTTGTCTCTTTGTTTTTAGCAAAAATAACCAAAATATCTGCAAAAGTACTGTTTCCAATCCATCGTTTTTGGCCTTCAAGGACCCATCCTCCATCCACCTGAAAATTTAGAATAATCAGAAATAGAATAAAAGAAAACACAATAAATGATGTTTCCTTCTCAACTGAGCCAAACACTGATGATAAGAAATCCAAATTACAGCAGAAAAAAGATTAGGGTCAATACCTTTGTTGCTGTTGTTCTTACGCTGCTTGCATCACTTCCATAGTCAGGTTCAGTCAAACCCTAATGCAAAAGAAAGTTAGATCATGGTTATCCACTCTGACACACACAAATAATGGAACATACGATATCATTTCAAAGCAGATACCAGGCTCACTCACCCAACAAGCTATAGTATCCAGTTTGGCCAGTGATGGCAGATACTTCTGTTTTTGTAGTTCTGACCCGCATTGAGCTGTTCTTGACAGATCAACAAAATAAAAAGATTTATCGATCACTGATAAATGTTACATAATTAAGTAAAAAACTGAATATCCTAATATTACAATCAAGAATCTTACATATAGTGAGCATTGCCAAAGAAGAATGGACTAAAATGAAAGTAGAGCAGCTTGCATCAACTCTGGCTATTTCTGCCGTAACTATCGCATTTGCAGTGACAGACAGACCTGGACACCCATAACCCTGGAAAACAAAACTATATAAGCAACAACCTCAATGTCTATATGCTAGGTACAGAAATCCAAGCATCCATAAAATATCAGAATACCTTGATGGTTCCACCAGCTATATTCAGAGCACTTAGCTTTGGAACAATTTCAAATGGAAATTCAGCCTTCTCCCAATACTGCATTGACTCATGAAAACTTAACATCAGATTTCTGTAGATAGATATACAGGCTAGTTTGGTTTGGTTTGGTTTGGTTTGGTTTGGTTAACTTCATTTTTGTCAACAAAAAAGGGGGGATGTTATAACTTTGTATTACAACAATTCAGTCTTAAAAAAGATAATAACTTTCTTGTTCGAGAGGTGTTGTAGTTGACACCAAAATGAAGATTATGAAAGTAAGCTCCATGAAAAAGGTAGCAGAACAAAATATATTTCATTTTGATGCAATTTGCCCACCCCTAAAAGCTCAAAGAAAACTGTCAGCAGCTTAATGGGTGTGGCTTAGCAATTACATTTATCTCCCGTGTTCAGTCCTGAGCAGAAAATATGCAAATACCTTGGTCATTATTGGAGCAACGTCTTTCTCGACGCACTCTCTTACTCGCAGTCTTAGAGCTTGTTCCGCAGGGGTCAGTAGGTCATTGAAGTGATAGTAGTCTGAGGCTGCAATTTTAAGCAATACAAGCATTAGCAAGGGCAAATACAAGTGTATCGTTGATTAAAATAGTTTCATCAATCTTACTGCAAGGTGGAAAGATCGAAGCTGGTGTTGCTTGAGGAAATGCAATCGAGACATCCAGTGCTGGAAGGTTAAAATACGAGCTCTTTGAATCCTTGTTCTGATCATCTGTGTGAAAACAAAGTAACAGAAAATGATACAAAAATTAAAATCACTTACAGACAGCCACTGCGGCCATAAATGCAAACAAAGACGTCTTCTTGCATGGACACAGAAACAAAAGAATCCTTCGTCTCATAGTCTCAGGTTATACACCGTTCAATCTGAATCATTGTTGTCGAGTTCATAAATCCTAGCACCTCAAGTTGAATCCTAACTTCAATTCTGACTCTATCTCCCGACATTATTAAATAAAACACGTCGGATCTTTCCAGAAACATAACCGAGAATCATATCTTCATCATCTAATTGAACTTGCAGCATGCCTTTTGAAAGCTTTTTGAGCAAAGTCTTTTTGGTCCACATGCATCTTGTGTTTACACGAAGAAGATACCTTGGTTAACAATAACCACAGTTTTAACAGCATTTGCTGGCTCATTATTTTCTTTAGTTTCTTTAGATATTTCAAAGTCGGCTACATAGTATAATCACCTTAATCACTAATCTTAAACAAGTTTTTTTTTAACCTACGTAGAAGTCAGACTTGCACCATACTAAAAATCTGATGCAAAATTCAATTGGATGACACATAAAAGTTCAAAAAGAATGTAAAAAAATAACTACTGGATGACAAATAGAGAAATATGGAAATCTATTTGTTTGGATTTAAATAGAGTAAAGATGGAAGTAGTTGTGTAAATCAAAATAATAAGCATCCAATTCAAAGAAATATGAATCAGCGGAATATGATTTGGGAAAGCAGAATCTCTGATCAACACCTAAATGGAGTATGAATCGAAAACAAAGAACTAGAACCACCATCTGATAAACCCTAGTTCAAATGATTATGAATTAAAGGATAAAAAAGAAAAAAAAAAAAAACTCGTACAGGACATCCAAACAGAACATACGAGCTAAATGGAGCATATACATCTAAAGTTTGTATCAACAAAACCTAACAATACTTCATATTAGTGCTTAGCTGGTACTAAGATAGTACTACGCTACACCGACAAAAGATACCGCACAGATAACCAACAAATATAACACCAGCAACTTCTAAATGCACACACAGAACTGTTAAGGCCACAACCTACATATTTCAAATGCATAACTGAAGTGCAACATTATGCCGACACAAACTGCCATACTGACTGAATTATTTGTAAGGTTTCCCCTTCCATTTGTTTCAGTATTTCTTATTGATTTACCTTTACACGGATTTTTCTTTACTTCATTTGTGAATCAATTGAATAGATACTTAGGAATCGTATGGAAACCCCTTTTGTATGCGAATCATTATCGTTTATAAGAGGTTTTGATATTTGGGGTAAGAAAGTTCTGCTTTCTTTCATAGGTTCATAAACTTTCTAATAGAGTTAATAATCATGTGAATTCCTAGTCCAAGACTCCAACACATGGTTCACCTTTTAAAAATCATAATACCTAAATTGTGATCCATCCCTGTCTTTTCTGGCACTTTAACATGTGCAACTGTTGTAGAACTTGCAATCAATCACCTAATTGCCAAAATAGCACCCTCCCAAAGTTATACAAGCCTTCTCTCTTTGTAGAAAAGTACTAAAAAGCACTTTTGAACTCAAAATGGAATCCCAAACACCCTCTAATTAGTAATTACTACTAGCCAGTTTTCAACTATCTCATCAATCACATCTTAAACCATCAAAAATAAAATCAAATTTTCATAACTGAACGGTATAGAGCTACAGATAGAACTACAGTCGTCAAACAACAAGCAAGAAGAATCTAAAATCATAAAGTTGAAAATCAAAATTCCAACACCAAATCAACCTAATTTTCAGCATGCAGCTGCATCTTATAGCACAAAGAACTGATCAGAAGAAAAATAAAGTGAAAGAAGAAGTATAAGGAGATAGATAGAGAGAGACCTTGAGGTTTTGATGAGTGAATTGTCATGGTGATTCTGGGATTGACTTCAGAGCTTGGATCCGAATGAGTATTTTCGAGAGAGATAGAGAGAGAGACCCAAAATATTGGTTTTATATCTATATCTATATCTATAATATCTATATCTATATAACTATATCTATATTATCTATATTTTGGTTTACGTCTTTCGAGTAACTACCCCACCAAAGCATGGACCCCGGGGATGAGAGTTCTTAAATCCTAAAATTCATGGATAAGAACTTTGTAATTTTATTTTTACTACAAAGGGGGTCTTGAAGTTAACTTCAATTAATAAACATATATAAGTTCATTCACAATTAAATATGTGTTTGGGAGTGTTTATGAGTAAAAGTAGTTGTCACCTTATTAGTTTTTTTTAAGAAAAAAACTCTATCCTCTTGAACAAATTGTTTGTTGCTTTTCCATAAAGTTATATAAGCATCGTTTCCAGACATTTTAAAACAATTTATTGCTTTTTAAAGAAATTGATAAGTTATAAGCAGCTTCAAATAAGCACTCCCGAACACCTCCTAAATGCATTTTATATTAAAAATTAGATTATAGAGGGAGGTTCAAATGAGAACGACGTCAATTTAAGAGAATACGAGAACAATTCTTTGACACCCATTTTTCCTCTTCAAACTCAAATCCTATGGTGGCTGAGGTGGCCGAGGTTGGTGTGGGTGCTTGTGATGGTGGTAGCGGTGTTGGTGCAGGTCGTGTGGGTGGTTGTGATGGTGGTAGCGATGTTGGCGCAAGTGGTGTGGGTGGTGATGGTGCTACTGTTGTGTGTGGTGGTTAACGGTAGATGTCGGTGACAGATGGTGGTCGTCGGCATTGTGATATGGTGGTGGTGGTGGTTGACGATGGACGTCTGTGGTAGTTGGTGGTCATGGACGGCAGTGGTGTGGTGGTGGTTGACGATGGACGTCTGTGGTAGTTGGTGGTCATGGACGGCAGTGGTGTGGTGGTGGTTGACGATGGACGTCTGTGGTAGTTGGTGGTCATGGACGGCAGTGGTGTGGTGGCCGTCGGTTGTTAGGTGGCAGCGGTAGATGACGGTGTGTGGTGGTCTACGATGGTGCAGCGGCATGAGGGTGATGATGGACGGATACTGATGGTGACGGCGGCAGTGGTGTGATGACAATTGATCATCGATGAAGGTGGTTGTAGGTATATCATGAAGATTTGCTATATTAAAAATGAACACATGTGTACACAATCTAAAACACATGTACCAATCTAAAATGGACATTAACTTCCTCCTGTCTGCACCAGGAATATTAGCTATATCAAAAATGAACACATGTGTACACAATCTAAAAACACATGTACCACGTGGATCTGAATTTGTACACCACGTTGTGGTACCCTGATCGTGTTACTCCATTTTAGGATTGGATCATGTTGTTATCGGAATAGATGTGTTCAGAAGCAACGAATGATTTCGAATTTGGTAGTTTCCCCTAATTTTGGTGACTGAATCTAAATCTCGTTTGGGCAGCCGACAATTCAGGGGGTGCACATAAGAGCATTTTATTCAAAACTAATTAGATCTTCCCATTTTGCCCTTGTGCTTATGTGTCAAACTATTCTTTTAATTCTAGTATTAATTTAAAATGTTTGAATTATACGGTTTATGTGAGTGATAACCCTCGTTTTTATCGTGTTATTTTCACTTTTTAACACCATTTTTCTCATCTAACCCTTCTCAAATCATCCATTTGAAGCCTGAATACTTTCTTTGGTCTCATTCACCCACTGAGATAGGAAATAGCTAAAAAAATCAAGTTTTAAGGCATTTTTGACTATGTGGGATGTCACTACAGTGAAGTTTTGTATGTGCAGGTTCTAGAAGGGAATTTCGGATTTACTTATTATGGAAGATCAAATCAGCAGAGAAGAGCATGGGGGACAAGCAAAAGTCAACTTCTATAAAGAGGTGGAAGTAGGTGATGGCTAAAAATGATATAATATGCAAAAGTAAAAAGGTGAAGTAACCTTTGGTTATTAACCTTGCTTTTTGCTATTATAAAAGGAGGTCATGGGCATTCAACAAAGACACACAGTTTTCTCACCATCCTCTTTACTCTCACTTCAGATTTCTCTCAAGACACTTCTATCTAGTTTAGCTTAGTTTGTAATTTAAATTCCAGCATTTTAATTTCTGCATCTTTAGTTACTGTACTGTAACCTCAGTGGTGACACATCGCCACTGTTTATCTTTCTCTAGTTTAAATGCAGTTTCTTTTAAGTAAAATCTTCATCTTATTTTTCTGTATGGGCAGTAGCTAAACCCCATCCTTGGGTGTGGGTGCGAGCAAAGCCCGAGAGGCCTAAATGTGACATTTTGGGTGTTTTTATCTTTTAATATTTTCTCGTTTGGTCATTTTAAGTCGGGACGTTATCTCAACGCGGACAAGCTGATCACTTGTAAGTGTTCATGTTAGATTTAAGACCTCGAGAGGGGCGGGTTCGAAACACGGCTTGAATGATGCAAAAAAAGTTTGAGAGAACCTTTAATGATCACGAAGAGATTCGGGTCGTTGCATAATTGAACCAAGGCAAAAAGTGTCCTCAAGCGGGTGTCACGAAGAGATTCAGGCATCTTCTTTTGTTGGACCGAGCTAGGATCTATAAGGTCCACTTGGTAAAGTTAACAAATTGGGAAATATTAATTGTAAAAACTTTGTAATAAAACTAGTTTGTAAACCTTTATAATGGAGCTTCGAGAGGAGAAAGTTGTTTAGGAGTTATTTACGAACCGGTCACGTTAACCAAATTCTGTCAAACGGTCTCTTGGGCAAAAGCTTGCACCCGTACCCATCTTTTTCTCATTGTTAATTACATCTTTCATTTACCTGTCATTTATATACCTGTCATTTCATATCTGTCATTTTATTTACTTGTCTTTATTTATCTGTCATTTAAATATCTGTCATTTAATTTTCTGTTATTTAAATATCCTGTTAATTCACCAAACAAATCAAATTAACCTTTATAAAACTTTGCACCGGACTAAAGGACAATTTCTCTAAATCTCGATACCGCCGATCCCTATGGAACGATACGTGGGCTTACCACATTATTACTTGAGTTAGCGAACGCACGTCTGGTTTATACTTGGACCAGGCCTGTGGTGCTTAGGCATTTATTACGCGAAACAACAGTGAGTCATTAATTAAGTTTAATTCATGGTTGGTTTTGGTTAAGAAGGTTAAGACAAAATGTTTGGTTAATAAATGTATTGGAATATATATATAGGGTCATGTTAAAATGTGAATTCATCTTTTATTGTGAACGTGAAGACCACTAGTATCGTACCATGTGGCAATATTCAGTCTTAATAAAGCTTTATTTAGTCTGAATAAAGTTCATATGCATACTGAATAGCGCGGATTCAGATTGCCACATGGCACGATTTTGTTGGTCCTCACGTTCACAACGAAAGATGAGTTTATATTTATGTATACATACATACATACATACATACATACATATATATATATGTGTGTGTGTGTGTGTGTGTGTGTGTGTGTGTGTGTGTGTGTGTGTAGGGTCATGTTGATGTGAAACCAAGTTGTTTTCGCGAGACCGATGAGACCACGACTTTACACATAAAACTTTACAACAAAACACTTTAATGTTATAAAAAATATGAACCTACATAGTGAAAACACTGTCAATATCACGTTCACGGTCTTTTTCACTGTAAAGTTCGAATTTTGTTACCTTCACAACATTTTCACTGTGAAGGTTTAGATATAGTTTTTTTTTTACCTTCGTAGTGTTTTTATGAAGGTTTGGAATTTTTTTTTACTTTCATAGTGTTTTTCACTATGAATGTTCGATTTTTTCTTACTTCATAGTATTTTGCTATGAAGTTTCATGTATAAACTCTTGGTCTTATCGGTCTCACATAAACAGCTAAGTCTATATTTCACGTGAACCTAAGTCTATATACACACTAAATCTTGTGAGGACCAAGAAAAGGTTAGGGACTTAAGGACCGATCTAAGCCATTAATCTGAAACTTTGATTCACCTGATGAAACGCAAAATTTATGAAACTCTGATTCACCTGATGAAACATGTAGATTTACTAGCTGAATCTAAATCTCATATTCACATATGAAATATACAAAATTCATGAAACTCGGATTACCCGATGAAATATGCAGATTTACCATATGAAGCATACAAAACTCATAAAACTTACAAAACATGCAGATTCACCAGATGAAATGAGACATACAAAATTCATGAAACTCAGATTCACCATATAAACATGCAGATTCACCATATTCATATATGAAATATATAAAATTCATGAATCTCAGATTCATCATATGAAACATATAAAATTTATGAAACTCAGATTCACCATATGAAATATGTAAACTCACTAGATGAAACATGCATATTCATTGGATGAATCTAATCTCAGATTCACTACATGAAACTCATATTTACCCTATGAAATAAATAGTCATCATGATAAATGAATCCAAAACATAAAATTCAGATTCACTAGATATTCACGATATGAAACTCATTTATCATATCAAATAAACAGTTACCATGCTAATTATCCAAAACATAGAACACATATTCACATGAATCACCAGATGAAGCTCATATTCACCATATGTAATAAACAGTCAACGTGTTATTCATTTAATGAATCCAAAACATAAAGCACAAATTCATATGAATAACCATATGAAACTCAATTCACCATATGAAATTAACAATCACCATGCTAATTCACCTAATGAATCCAAAACATAAAACACAAATTCGCATGAATCAGTAGATGAAACTCAATTCATCATATGAAATAAACAGTCACCATGCTAATTCATCTAATGATCCAAAACATAAAATGCAAATTCACCGAATGGAATGCATATTCACCAGATGGATCTAAATCTTAGGTTCACTAGATGAAACTCAAGTTCACCATATGAAATAAACAGTCACCATGTTAATTCACCTAATGAAATCCAAAACACAATGTTCATGTACATCTTAATTCATCACATGAAATACATTAAAAAAACAAAATCTTTAAACAAGATTGTCCATACGCTTGAAAACATAAAAAAATAAAAACTAATCTATAACGATTACATTATGAATCGATCATTTTTTTTCAAAAACAAAATCTAAATCTTCAACCCGTCAAGCGATTAATCGCTTGCGATAAATCGTACGGTAAATCAAAGTTTCAATCAATCAAGCGATAAATTATCAGAACCATTTGACATTAAGCTTCTTTATATTTTCTTCAATTGAGATTTCTCTCCAAATTCAAACACAAATTTTGTGAAATCCGAAAATAGTTAATCGGGAATGGCATAAGTCGATATAGAAAGAATAGTTTTGGTAGCCGGTGGCAGTGGTGGCAATCAGAAATCGGGTGTGAGAGGTTGGAAACGAGGAATTCAAGGCGGAGGCAGATCCGACCAGATACTCCTAACAACTCTGAATTTGAATATGAGTGTAAAATCCGACCTAAACAAAGTCGAAGTAGCAGCGTTTCTGTGAACTTTAAATCACAAGTCATGATACTTGATTTACCGACGGAGATGGTACACCTTTTATATTCAATCCAAATATTCTTTTTTTTTGTATTATAAAAGGTGTATCAATTAATTAAACAAAAGTGATGTTTTGAGATACTAAATTAAAAGAACATCAATAAAAACATACCAAAAAATCCTTCTAAATTAATCAAAAAATAGAAAAAGTATCTTAAAAATTAAAATCAACCCAAAAAACCTTAAAAATAATAAAATCTCTCAAGACAATGAAAATCAGCTAAAAAACATTTATCAAAGTAGTTTGCACGTTTTAATAAAAATGGTGTACATTACTCCACAATTAAATTTTTTGAGCCCACTATAGAGTATAGTCAATTAAACATCTATAACCAACTACTAAGAGCATCTCCAAGAGCTTTGCTATATTTTTTCTAAATTAGAGAATAGGAGATCAAAATCTCTAAAATTTTATTTTTTGATCTCCAACAGTTTTGCTATTTTAGAGGCTTTATCATCATTTATATTATTAAAATATACATTATATTTATTATCCAAATAAAATTTTTAAAAACTTTTAAAGAATAAATTATGTCATTGGTGGAACACATTAAAAAAATGTTTCTCTCTCATCATTTAGAAGTTTTAGAGAAATCTCTATATTTAGAGAAAACTCTAAAATTTTCTATTTTAGCAATTGGTTTAGCAATGCTGTTGGAGCAACTTAAGAAGAAAAAACTCACTTTTTTCTATTTTAGCAATGCTGTTGGAGATGCTCTAAGGGATATGTAAACCAAATAAAAATCGATTTTTTTAAATAAGCAGCAAAGTTTTCAAATAATGTGAATTCTGCAAGGTACGTCCTTTGTATGAAACCAATTTCCGACGTCGTTTTTTAAGAAGTCATGGTTTGAAAAGGAAAACAAAAAAACAAAGGCTTTGAGACGTTGACACGCTTATGAAAACGCTGTTTGGTTGACATTTTTTGTCATCTTATATATTATTTAATTTGTCTCCTATTCCAACATTTTACTAAACAAATATATGTCTTTTTTTAAAATTACCTTTATCGTTTTCTATATTTAAATTTCATTTTTGTATATATAATGCAAATAACTAAAAGGAATCAAAGTTGTCGGATCCTTCTCGAAATTGAGTTCTATGATTTCTTCGTAATATTAAAGACGTAAAATAATCTTTCCAAATAGTAATTTAATAGAAATATCAAAAGCATTAGTAGGCTAGTGGTCGGTAGCATTTTTGGAAGGATAGTGGATGACATTGTCTATCCGGGTTCGATGCATGGGATGAGTATGTGGCGATACCCTGACTATGAATCGACTTTCGGTTGGTCTATATATAGTCGTTGAGGATTAGTCGGGTGCCCGTATGGATTCCGGATACCTCGTCAATTTTGTGTCGGGATGTATGCGTGAGTTATCTACCGTTAAAAAAAATAATAGAATTTTTTTGTTTATTAACGTACAAAACTTGGATAATTTGCAAGCATAAGTCAAAGTTACCATATATAACAAGTAAATGAAGTAAAGGTTTTTGTTGTTTTGGGTCCTAGACTTGAAAAAAGGGATTAAACATCTTATCAATCAAAATGTTAAATCAGAAGTGGTTGCATTTTTTGTGCACTATGCTAGGCTATGACGAAGGACGGAACGATGAAGGTCTCGTTGGGGCCGGGTGAACTTATAATTTAACGGATGTCACAAGTTGCATATGGTGAACTTTAAAAGGTGCTCTGAGTAGTGTTGGATTCAGGATTTTTTTTTTTTGTGGGGAACTTTTAAGATAAATTAAAGGCTTGTAAAGTCGTCCGATATATATTTTAGCCTAATTCTACCGTTTTGAGAGATTTTTATGGTTTCTTGGTTGAATTCAAAGGAATTTCTAAGTTTCTTCTTGGCTATTTCAAAAAACTTTCAGTTTTTTGGTTGAGTTCGAGAGGTTTTTTTTATTTATTTCTGTTTAACTTTCAAGATATTTTTTTGGTTAATAAGGTTCCATATACAAAAAAATCCGTGGGAAAAACTACCATAGAAATTTTGTTTTTTAACCTTAAAATATTGGATTTTTGAGTTTGTGAGTGGGCCTTTCCCCCACCTATAATGGCCTACATCCACCCATGGCTCTCAGATATACAAACACTACAACAAAATTGAATTTTTAGGACGTTTTAAAAAGATAAGTATTTTTATATAAAGTTTTTTATATTTGAAATATAAGATAACAACGATATTACTAAAATAACTTTTTATAATCAAAAGTGTTAGTGGCCTAATGGTCGGTAACATTTTTGGAAGGGACAGTGGATGACATCCCTGTTTTCCCAGGTTTAATTCATGGGATGAGCATGTGGCGATACCCCGTATGGATCCCGGATACCTTGTTGACTTCGTGTCGGGACGTATGCATGAGTTATCTGTTGTTCAAATAAATTAAAGTTTTTATAGGACCAAACTAAAAAGCTACCAATTGACGTTACAATAAATTTATTGAACGCTTTTGAGCGTCGCAACAAGTTTTATAGAACATTTTCAAAATAAAGTATCATATTAGCTATTTTTATCGGACATTTTGAGAAGTGTCCTATATACCCATCTTTTTAGAGGATACTTGTGTGTATGAGACATTTTTTTTCAATCGTGTTCTACAAAATAGTTAATATATTTTTTCCCGAAAAATGATATAAAAAACCTTGTTACAATGCCCAAAAGCGTTCTATAAACGTTTTGCAACACTTTTAGATAAGACGGTTTTTTTTGTCTTAGAAACTTTGGTCCTATAAAACACTATTACGGTGCTTATTTATTTTGAACGTTCTATAAGCTTAATATTGCTGTAGGGACGTGACATCAACAAACAACAGAAAAATCGTTTGAAATTAACTATAAAAGCCTCTTAAAATAAACTAACTAAAAAACACTGAAGAATTCCAAAAAACCTTAAAGTATTCCTCGAAGTTAACCAATTAAAAACCTTCAGAAAGTCCTAGAAAGAGTGGGCATTCAACTACAAATACATCGAAAAAACTACAAGTCTTTCATCCATCGTAAAGGTGTAGCTGCTTCACAATATTCTTGGACACACCACTAACTAAAATTCCCCAAGAGAGAAAATTGGCCTTGAGCACTTATACCATCAAAAGCATGTGGATTCTCTATCTTGGGTATTAAACATGTTGGATTTAAACTTTGGAATTAAAAACTATTTTAAGCAAAATATCAACCATTTAAGCAAATCTAGTACAACACATATAACTTGAACTACGACATATCTTGTCTTTTAAGCTTGTTTAACAATGCAGTAATAAGAGCATCTCGCTTTTCCGATCTTACTTCGTCTCTCATTATTCTCTGCTCCTCCCTCTCCCTCCACCTTTGATCCAACATCATTCTTTCGTTCTCCAATGCCTCCATCGTCTGCCGCCACTCCATTTCCTTCAATCTCCTCTCCTCTTCCTTGGCCTCGAATGTTTTCATCCATTGTAACTCCATTTGCATTTGTTGGTTCATAAATTCCTCGAGCATCTCCTTTATGTTATTGGAAATGGTACCACTAGGATTCTTTATTATAGTACTACTCTTTACGATCTTCCTTTTCTTGTTCTTGCTTCCGGTCGCCGTCTTCTCTAGATCACTTTCTTCCTTCTCGTCATCATCATCTGAAGACAATTGCATCACCCTCTTTTTTGATCCGCTTGGTACGCCTTCTGCTTCCATCCATAGCATCCTTTGTATTCGAGCCGAGAAAATCGCTTGTATATCATTGTAGAATGGAAATTGTTGTCTCATACCATCGTTTTCCATCGTCTCACATCCCTAAAAAATTTAAAATTCAACGTATTTTATATTTTAAGAAATTAATCAGATACTTATGTGATAATTATCGTCAAAAACAAGTATTTTTTCTAAATATAAGTATCTTTTATATATATAGAATCAAGATTAATACACGTAAACACTCGTGGTTTATATATATAGAATCAAGATTGATACAAATATACATGCGTATCTTGGTTTGGAAGAAGATTTTTTTATGCTTGTTTTCTTGATGTTTAATTTCACCACTCGTGGTTTGACCAATATATAATTTGTAATAGGAATATATATGTCAACATAGAAAAAACAGAAACTTTCATAGCAAGTCGGATGAGATTTCTTGGATAGAGGGAGAGAGAGTAGAGCCCAAAAAATCACATAAAACTCACATTTTTCTAGGGTTTAATTTTTTAAATAAGATTTTTATGTTTATTTTTTAATTGCATTTGCAAAATATTTTCTTGAATACTCATTAAAATCATTTATATAAATATAAGTAAATCGACATGATGAAAAGTTTGTCTACACATCACTAGTTAATGGCGATACGTACGTACGTCCTTGATAATAATTCAGTGTACAATTCAATAATTAATATACGTGTGACACTTGAACAAACCCTAGGTCATCATTTCTAATCATTAACATCTTAAATTAAACATTTCTAAAAGAAAACATTTCCCACTATTTGAGAATTGGTTAATGGATTTTAATATAAATTGATACCAAGGATTAATTCAATTATATATAGGCCAAGGATTCAACTATTGGTTAATGGATTTTGATATATTTTGATAGAAATTTCTGGAACAACTATAGGCCAAGGATTCAAAGAGTACTGTTGCTAGCTAATAATTAACAGGATGTGTGTATATATATTTTGTTTGTATCTACTTTATTCCTAAAGTTTTCTAGGGTTTGAAAAAATTAAGCTTTTCATGCTAATATATATATTTATCTTTTCAAAAATATTTTTGTAAATCAAAAGATTAAACTTTTCAAGAATGACCTTAAACCCACAACCATTTAATTTAAGAGACTTGTTTTAAAAAAATATATATATATAATATTTCACATAAACCCAAGAAAACCAAAGATCTAGGGTTAATCAGATATAATATATAAAAGAAAAGCCACAAATATCTAATTAGGGTTCATCCTCAACAGAAAACTTATGTATATAAACCCATTTTTCAGATCCAATCTAGATAAAACTCATAAACACACACAAATTAAACAACACACAGTGCAAACCTTATAACGTGTGACGAGATTCTTCCATTTGGCCTTGCACTGCTCCGCGGTACGACTGTAACCCATCTCCTTCATTTTCGTCGATATCACTTCCCAAAGAAGCTTATTACGTTTCGTTTCCATGAACGTCGGATCCAGCTCCGCCCGTATTATCAGCAAATCCCGCGTTTCTTGCACGCTCCATTGCGGAAGCCTGTCACTGCCACCACCACACCCCGTGCTCGGATCTACGCCTACGGTACTACTAACATGCATATGATGAAGGTGTCCATGGTCCATATATATAAATCTATGTATTAATTTCTTCAAATATTTGGAAAGAGAAATAATTAAATGGTGGGTAGGGTTGGAGATATATGATTCTGGGAGGAATATTGGAAAAAGATAGGTTGATGAGGAATTATGAGGCTTTATATGATGGTTTTTAGCGTGTTTGTGTGAATTCAAGGTGTGAAAATGGTTAAGTAATGCTAGATGTATTTGATGGTCGATCAGGTGGCAAATTTGTAATTTGGTTGCCTTTTTTTGGCTTGAAAATGGAATTGTAAGCAGACACGCATTGATTGTTTGTACGGTACAAGTATTTAAAACGTGAAATGGTTAGTTGGAAAAAACCAAATAAATCTTTTTCTCTCTACTTTTCTCCTAAATCCCAATCCTTCTACGCGGTAGTACGTACTACGTACCCCGCCTATCTTTTATTATTTTTAATCGTTTAAACTTTTTATTCATTACATATTTTTTAATCATTGATATTAGTATAAAAATAATAATGATAAAATAAAAGAAACGACCGATTAAAATCATTAATTATATGAATATAAAAAATGGCATTAAAAACTTAAGATGAATAAATTTACAAAACAATTTAGTACCAAATGGAAAATGTTTTCATTTTTAGACGATTTAAAAAGATTTTACTATTATATAAAAAAATCTGAGTTAGATTGAAAGTAATAATAAATTATAGACATAATATGTAATTGTTAAATTGTATAATACGATATATTTCACTAAAAAAAGGTTTTTTTTTTGGAAGAGGCACCACAGACCACATTGGGCCCAGACTAATCCGAAGCCCGACTGCTAAAGCATGCAGCCTGGAGTCGAAACCCCCGTACCTCTAAGAATGCGTCCCCCAGTGCTCGAACTCGGATTCACCACTATGTAGTGTCCAAGCCTTACCACTACGCTAATACTCATTTGATCACTAAAAAAAAGTTTCTTCACGACTAATTGTAAATATTAATAATATGATCGGCTCTTAACATTTATTAACCATATATTTAAATAAATTCACGGTTTAGTTTAAAAGATAATATGTTTTTTATTTTGGATTTTTCTTAGAAGTACATTTTTTCTTTTTCTTAGATTTTAAGAATTAATTTTTGTTTGTCAATCAGCATTATTTAGTTCTTATTAACAAATATTGTAATATTTAAATTGATACTAAATGTTGTTATTAACCTGTATCTTAAACTAAATCAATTCTAACCAGCTATAAGATTGTTTAAAAATGACTATTAATTTTGATTATAGATTTAGATCCTGCAAAGTCATATATCAAATAAGAGAAACAAAACCAACTAAAATATAAAAAAAGATTAAAAAAAATCAAGCGGTCAAGCATCTCGCATTCTCATTGACAATCTATCTATAATCATCATAACCGAAAGTCCCGGAATCCATTAACTCCAAGAGATATTAAGGTATATTGATCGTGACAAAGCCCAAAATGGACAATAGTTGTGTTTCAAAAACTGTCTGAATGATTACAATGTTGGTTGCCAATAGAGAAAAAACCAATTTGTTTCACTTTCTCCAAATTACGTAAAGAGCTATATATCCACACAACAAGTCGGGTTACCTGATTACGAAATTCCAACTGTCTTTGATCGTTAATGGGGATGTCAACGACATTCCGCACCATCTTTGAAAGCTTTTTTTATATCTGCAAAGGATTAAAACATCTTTCGTAGAAATCATCCAAGGCTTCAACATCCAATCCACATCTTGGCCTAAACACAAATGGAGATCAAATCCAAGATAGTTAAGGTACTTCGAAACTAGGAGATTACCCAGTCTAAGTCTCCAAATAAAGATGAGTATGTTTAGAGAACACATTTACACCTTGGGGTTATGACCCTATCTAAAAAACCAAGACTTTTTCCTCTCATTAAGCATTCTTAATTTGCAAATCATGAAAGAATTGTACTTGGCTAGGAACCACCATGACTTTATCTTTACCTCCTCAAAACTTAGAAGGGATCCAGTTTTAAGCTCCTGGATATCACCCATTGCACTACCCCACAGTTCCATGCACCAATTCCAATTTTACTAAAGAGAACACTCATCCCAATGTGGAAACGTATCACGTAGCTTGAAGTTTCCCTTCTACTTGTATTCCCAAAAGAATTAGAAACTAATTCCCCGCTCTCTTATCAAAAGACGATACAAAGTCTATACCTAAACACTTTATCATAAATAATTTTTATCTTAATGATTCATCCCCAAGTTGTCTTCACAAGCTTGCGTGTTACCTTAGGGGGCGTTTGGTTTGCTGGAATCCACCGGAATCTGGTGGAATTGGAATGGTCAATTCCATTGACCAAATTCTTTCATGTTGATTGGTTGCCTAAGGAATGAAATTGAACTCCATGAATTCCTTTATTTGTGGATTTGGTCATTCCTTCTCAAATGAGATGGAACTGAATTTCATTCATTCCAATATTTTGTTAATGACAAAAATGCCCTCATCCGACCACCATCAGCCACCACCACCTCCGGCCACCACAACTACTTGCAACCACCACCGCCACCGGCCACCACCACTACTTGCAACCACCACTTCCGACCACCATCGCCACCGGCCACCATCGCCTCCGACCATCATTGTCGGCAACCACCACCGCCGCCACCGGCCACCACCGCCTCCGGCGACCACAGCCTCCGGATACCATCACCTTCGGCCACCACCGCCACCGGCAACCACCACCTTCGGCCACCACTACACTTCAACATTATTAATGGTATTTTATTAGTATTAATTTTTTAAAAAACATAAAATGGTATTTTGGTCATTTGTCATCATTTCATTCAAATTCCAAATCTACATTTTGTTAACCAAACAGACAGATTTCAATTCCTTTAATAGATTTAATTCCATTTCATGTCAACGAAACACCTAGTCAAACCTGATAACATTCCATTTCATTCCTTCCAGATTCCAATTCCTTTAACAGATTTCATTCCTTCATAAATCATTTTGCAAACCAAACACCTTCTTATATACTTTTCAAACTAAATAGGACACGTTACTAAAAAACCAAACATGAAATCAAGAATAATAGAAAAAATGGAGCTTTTTGTATCTCTATTACTCAAGTTAAAAACCTCTATTTATATCACTGTAACCAAGTATCAAGAATCAATATCTAAGACTATTCTACTAAATATTTACATAGAAACTTAAAGCTAATGATGTTTAGACATATATGAACATTTTAAAATAGGCTTCAAACGTCTTGATTTTGCTTGACTCTCCTTTATCTTTCTCCAAAAGTTTCTTTTGTTCTTTCGATCATTTCAAAATATTCTAAATTTTTAGTGAACTTTTCGGCTTAACATAACAAACATAAAAGGTAAATACTCAATTGAAGATACATTATTTGTTTTATTTACATCATCATAAAAGTCATGCTTACCAAGGATTTGTGGGGTCTTATTACTAGTTAGATTCTCTTCCTTAAAAGCTTATACAATTTCCAAATTTCAACCATTGCCCTTGGAATTTTCTTCCTTCCTTACTTTAAAGGCTATTTCTGTAATTTTATTTTATGATTCAGAATTTGGTCTATTTCTTTTTCCCATAAGTCAAAGCCAAGACCACCTTAGATACTTGTTTGACTATTGTCTTTGTTAAAATGGTTTTTTACGTTGAAAAATCCTCGCTTGTTCAAAACTTTTAATTTAATTCTTTATCCTACCTATCAATTCTATAAATGGATTTTTTTTCTAATTATAATATTTAAATATTTAACTCTACACGTTATTTATTTTATAATTTTTTTTAAACTAGCATGTGATAATATATAAATAACCAAGTCTTGTTGGTAGTAAAAATGTGGTTCTCGTGGAAAATAAAATATTTCTATAAATAACAAATGTTGATTACTGAATTTCAAAAATAATTAACAATATAAAAAAAGAAAATAATTATTATACCCATTTTTAATAATTAACTTCCCCTCTTACCCTTTCTCTTCCAACCCTTACCTTTTTACCCACCGACCCGCCAAGAAGCTGCCGCCAATAGCGGTCCATTTCATTTAACCATTTTGGCGGCCCATGTGTGAATTGTTATATGTAAAACCTTCTTGGGCCATATTTTGGCGGCCGCCAATAGCCCCGCACATGTGTGAATTGTTATTTCATATGCATACAAACATTCAACCATGTAACTATATATATATATGTGTGTGAATTGAGTGGGTCGCCAATGGAAAGTGGGTTTTTGGCGGCCCATTCAATTTTTTTGCCGGAATCTTTGTTTTCGCCGGATGGCGATTGCCGGCGTCGGTCGGAAAATGGCGGACCGGTGGCCGGTGGGTAAAATTGTCATTGGAAGGAGAGAAAGGATAGGAGGTAAATTGATTTATTGGTTTTGGGCATACTTATATATGCCAAATAAACTTATACATGTTCATTTCCTTTTTGCAAGGTTTAAATCTGTGATCTCAAATTAAAAGAGTTGAGGTTTACATATAACATAGGTAGTGTTGGATCATTCATAATTGAACCGGTTATATTATAGAATCATAAATGTTTAGTACATGATTTTTAATCTTTTATAAAATGTTTGAGTTATTTTTATCATTGATTTTAAGAGAGCTATTAGTTATTTAAAAGAAGATTTGCAACAAGCATGGCAACTGTCAAGTCATCCTACAACATTCAACTTCAAAAGTATTATATAAAAGACAAATCTATATATAATAAAAGGGTTTACTTCATGGGAATGTATCCAACTTGTCACGAAAAGTTATTGTATATATTGTACTTTTCATTTTTACCATTTGGCATATCAGAGTTTAAAAAATGGTTATTGTATGTATCCAACTTTATCAAAACTTACCACAAAAGTGTATCCAACTTGTCACAAAAATGTATCCAACTTGTAACAAAATACATTAAATGATAGATTTTTATAAGTTTGATACATACAATAGAAAAAGTGAAAGTCCAATACATACAATAACTTTTCGTGACAAGTTGGATACACTCCCATGAAGTAAACCCTATAATAAAAAGGTAACTGGATTGACACGTGTCGTCGTCTCCTGAGTCGGTTATAGGATTTTCCTGCCTAAACATGTATCTGAACACATTTTACACTTTTGGTTCATTTAGGCTTATCTGATTTATCCTCCTATTTTTTAGTTATTTGTTTTACTTTTAATTTTTTATTTTTTACTTAATAAGCATATTTTTTACTTAATACACTCTTATCAATATAAGAAGTAATATATATATATATATATATATATAGGGACAATCAAATACACACCAATTAATTCATACATACTTACACACCAATCATAGCCCTTGAAAATCAATAGAATTTTTGTATTTTCAAATTCCTTCCAAATTATGCAACTAATTAAAAGCTAATTTATAAACTTAACATTTTACACCCTAATATTATCCACCCTAATCAATAGAGTCACCTTTATTTTGCAAACTCATTAATTTGTGTAAACTTTGGAAACCATGTTTTCCACCAATCATAATCCATTTTCTTGTTTATTTTTGGTAATTTTATTTATTTTATTTTTGTGATGCTTAATTATAGGAGTTGGTGGTTATAATTTTGGATTTTGCAATTAATCTTGTCCATTGATCCTTCTAATCAATGGTTTATATGAGTTTCCAAAGTTTGCACAAATTAATGAGTTTGCAAATTAAGGTGACTCTATAATAATGGATTAACTAAAAGATGTTTATTGTTTTTCTAATAAACTATACCCTTATAATTTCAATTTTAAAAAACTTTGCACTGCATTGCGCGCAGGTATAATCTAGTTAGGTATAAAGCAGTATGCTATGTAGCAGACTAAAGAGCTCAATTTTTAATTAAAACGAGCTATCACCATCAATAAAACCACCAAACAGAATTCTTAATCAACAAATTCCATTTATGATATGGGCTTTTATGTTGTCAAAATTTTAATTTCATTCTAACCTTACAATTAATTATTAACGAGATACATTAACAAGATATTGGTGTAATTTTATGATTATTTTCCAATATAAAAGGACACAAAAATCTTATGTCACTAAAACCACACAAAAATCAAATTGTTGTCATCCGCAAATGATTCAGTGTTGCATAAAAAGATGAGGTACCAACATCATTGATTGGGAGAAATAACTTTTTACTTAAAATTATTTTTAAGGTTAAAATAAAAAAGTTAAAAAAATCATTTGTACCCAAATCATTCAGCAAGTGCTTCTAGCTTCTTCGGCTTTAATTTAAATAAAAAATCATTTGGGTACAAAGCCTCACAATCTTATTCTACAAAAAGGATTATTTGTTAGAACATAAAACGTTATATAGACTAGTTTTTCAAACCCTCGTAACCTTCCTTATTCTACGAAAAAAATGTTATTTGTTAGAGTACACAACACTATATATGAACTTTTTTTAAGCTATATATACATGTATCTCACATGTAAGATGCAAACCAATAAACTATAATCTTGGTATACAACCATTATGACAAATAAATTTTAGATAATAAATCTCACTGATTATCTTTTATATTTAGAGAAATTAATTGAGCCAGTGAACGCCCACGGTGCTCAGGGAACACCTTGAGACTTTGAAAAATAGTATTTTATTAATATGCATCTCATAGTCATATATATGTAAAGAATAACAACTTCTTAAAAATATAGGTTCCACTATTGTTGTAGTTTTTGATGGGTGTTGTTTGGTGATATTTTGACAGAAAAATAAAGTTTGTTTTTATATATAGAGGATAGTTTAAATGTGAACCACTTTTTGGTTGTGAACGTAAGGACAATCGAAAGCACGACACGTGGCGGAGACTAGTCAATAAAGGCGACTTTGAGTGTGGTCCCCTCCTTTAATTCAATGCCCTCCCATGAATCGCGTCTAGTCATCCGCCGTGGACCATTCAAAATGTTTAGGAACTTAACCATTCAAAATGGAATAGTTTGTTGGGTTCTTTGAACTTTTTTCATATTTAAAATCAGGGCCGGCCCTGACATTTTAGAGGCCCTGTGCAAGCATATAACATGTGGCCCTAATGTTTTTAGTTGTATTGTTTATTATTTTTGTTATTGCTAAATATAAGTATAATATAACAAGATTCAAATAAAATGAAAATGATATTTACATTATTAAATCAATGCTCAGAAATCTCTAATGGTTAATTTGTTGATAAGAATCAAAAAAATTATCTAACAACATAATAAATATAAGTAATATACATGGTCATTCATCATTTAAAACAAATTGGTACTAAACACACATTTGTCAAATCTCAAATGTACATAAACAACTAAGGGTTTTTTTAAGCACCTCTTAAAACCTCTCGAGTGTGAAATTAAGAGGTATACAGGCTTAAGACTGTTTGTTTTATTTTTGAAAAAAAATCTGAAAACCTCTCACAATCCTCTAAACTTTTAAGAGGTGTACCATCTACCTCTTCTTTTTTAGACGTAAAATCGGACATCAGGGCTCATGCCTCTTAAAAAACAAACGACATCTAAATGTTACTACTTTATGAGCTTGAATCTTCTAGCCTATTTGGAAGCAAAATCATCTATCATACTTTTATGATTGAGATTTATAAGAAACTCATTTACTTAAAATCAAAGCCAAAACATTTAATATTTTTTGAAATATAGTCGATCGTGAACATATTTTATAAAATTTTACTTTTGAAATGCGTATTCACATAATGAAGTCGAGTAAGAAGAATTAGAGAATAATAAATTGAAGGATAAAGAATCTAAAGAGGATTATTATTCACATAATGAAGTCGAGTAAGAAGAATTAAAGAATAATGAATTGAACGATCAATCTAAAGAGGATTGTTTTCTATCATTGACAAAGAGGAATTTAAAAGAAAAAATAGAATGCAAATTTTAAAGACCTTAAAATCTAAATGATAATTAAAATAATTAAAAAGTTATTAGAATGAAAATTTTTAAAACCTAAAAAAATATACATGATAATGAAATTTTTTAAAACCTGAAAATCTAAATGGTAATGCAAAGAATTGGAAAACTAGAGCATATAAGTTATGGTTTGTGATAAATACAATTTAACACTGGTGGTTATAAATACAAGATGTTTAATTCTAAAAATTAAAAATGCAAGCAAAGAGAATCGAACATGGGTCTTCTTTGCATCACTACTGGATGCCGCTTACCAACTGAGCTAGGACACACTTATGTTTTAAGTTATCTATTATGATATATATACTTTATATGCAGTGTATAAAAATTAGAGGCCCTCCTCGATCGGAGGCCCCGTGCGGCGGCACCACCGGCACACCCCCAGGGTCGCCCCTGTTTAAAATAATAAAATAACAAAAAATGAATGCATAAAAACCTATGATTAGACAAGAGTAACTGTCCTATAGTGGAAATTTTTATAAAAACTCCAATAAGACCTTTTCACGAACCTCCGTTATGGATATTCTAAGTATTACATAATTTTTCAATAATGTCATCTTATAAGTTCTATGTATAGCTAGTTTCCGAGTTGTTTATGGCAACATATAAAGAAAAATACATTAGAAAAGTCTCCAAAACTTTCATCGGATTATAGGATTGGCCGGGTTACTTTAATCCTAGCTGAATTTCAACCCAATAAATTCGGTTTGCTTTAATTTATCAACTATATATTAGTTTACTTCGTATAGGATACTTTTTCAAGTTTTTTAAGGTTGAGTTGATCGAGTTGGTTAGATTGGTCGGGTTGGTCAGCTTTTTAAGCATCCCTATGCCTTGTTGTTGTTAAAGTGGGAAATCTACAGATAAAATTTTCATCTCCAATCAAGTATTAGTTTTTATTAAGTGGATTTATTTTACATGAGACTGAAATTAGTTTTCTCCAATATAAGTCAAGTTCTAGCAGCTATTTGATGCATATCACCCTTGTACGTATTGCAAAAATAATACTTAGGACATCTCAAACCACTTCTCTAAAACAAAGAAAATGGGATTATTGTTTACTAAATTTGTCCTAACAAATTCTATGTATGGTTCTTTAAAATAGAAAACTAGAAAAATCTATAGGTTTAAAGAAATTTTCAAAACTTAATACATAAAGAGACAAATTATTTTTTATTTATTTTCGGCAATAAACTTGAATCCTTTTTATTATTTATAAAAATTTATAAAACATATTAAAATAATAAATTTAAAAGATATTCTAATATATAATAAATAATTAAATCTTTAAATGTCACATTTTTTTAAAAGATTTTGCTTTTTAAGGCTTTAATTTATAAATTTTATAAGGAACTCGTTAGCAATGCTTTTATCATAATAAAGTTTGCCTTCAAAAAGAAAATGCTTTCAGGATTAAGTGACTAGTTATTCTCTTCATTATCAAAACGTCTTGTGTCGATAATGATTTAACGTAATAAAACAAAATGAATTTATGAAAACAATAAAATGAATTTGTTTTTAACTTGATGTAAATTTGCATTTTTGTTTGTTCACGCGTTATGACAGCCACATATGATATTGATATGGGCAGATGGGAACGAGGATGGTGTCTGGCGGCGTCAGATTCCCACGTGGTCTTCATGTGACTTCCATTTCTTGATTCACACGAAATCCTTCTTCCTTCCAGAAACAAATTATCTAATATTCAATCTGTTCTTTTTAACGGCAAAAGCAAGCAAGGAGAGAGTTTCGGTAAAGCCATCATCTTCCTCAAACAAGCTCAAATTTATTAAAAACTAGCGAGAAGCTAGAAAAGAGCAAACCAACAAAGTCAGAAACGAGATAATGGGAACAAATACTACTCCAACCACTTATTCGCAAGATTATACTTGGATAATATTGAATCTGTTAAAAACTTTAATCAAATCTCTTAGAAAATTATAGATGACAAATATGGGAAAACTTGTTAGGCAAACAATTTCACATAACCTATCTTTTCTGGAGTTTTTAAAAGAGTAAACTTTAATGGGGCGTTTGGTTTGTGGAATGGAATTCGAATTCATTAGGAATTTGACTCTGAAGGAATTGGCATTCGAAATACAATTTGATGGAATTTGACCTTGCATTTTGGTCATATTTGGTCGAATACAATTGGAATTGGAATTGTTAAAGGTAATGTGAGCAAAAACCAAAACGAACCGACACCGAAAAAACAAAAAAGCTGAAATCGAAAAATTGAAAAAACCGAACCAAACCGACTCAAATCGAAAATGGTTCGGTTTCGGTTTGGTTTCCATCTCAACCGGAAAAAAAAAACGAGTCGGTCTGAAAACCAAAATCGATTTGATATCGTTTTTGGTTTCCATCTCGACCAGAAAAAACCAAATCGAGAATCGAGCCAAAAACCGAAATCGGTTCAATCTCGGTTTCGGTTTCCATCTCGACCGGAAAACGGAACCGAACATACTCGTCTCCACATAGACCGAAACAAACCGGACCGCTTTAAATTATATTAATTTTATTGTATATATAATTTGAATATTTAATTATACATATATAGAGGAAAGTTCAAATGTGAACCACTTTTTGGTTGTGAACGTGAGGACAACCGATAGCGCGACACGTGGCGGATGACTAGGCGCCACGTCGGCTTTGAGTGTGGTCCCCCCCTTTAATTCAATGCCCTCCCCATGAATCGCGCCTAGTCATCCGCCACGTGCCGCGCTCTCGGTTGTCCTCACGTTCACAACAAAAAAGTGGTTCACATTTGAACCCAAGGCATTGAATTAAAGGGGGGGGACCACACTCAAAGCCGACACGTGTCGCGCTCTCGGTTGTCCTCACGTTCACAACCAAAAAGTGGTTCACATTTGAACTTTCCTCTATATATATATAATTCGATTATCTGATTAGTAAAAAAGTCAAAAACCGAACTGAACCGTAAAAGAAATTAGAATGAGCGGGCCCGACCCAAGGGATGGGCGAAGCGAGTGACGGCCCAAGGCATCAAAGCCCAAGAGGACATCATTTTAGGGGCAATATGTTATTACATTATTAAAAATTTATAATTGTTTGTCCTCTAGGATAGCTAAACACCTCCTTACCACTAGACTACTAATGTCCTATTAAAATTTTTTTTGCGTAATTTTAATTTTTATATTTTTTTTTCAACTTTTATTTTGTTTTCATGGCAACACTTATTAATCTTAAATAAAATAAATCATATTCAACACTTATTAATCGTTTGATATATTTAAAAGTTTATTATTATTTTCGTCACATATTTTGTAAGATCAAACTTCACATGAAACAATTTAGATTACCTAGCTAATTTCAACATGGAACCACCAAAATCTTTTGCTATATTTTTTTAAAATCAAACCTCGTATAAAATAGATCATTACATAGTTTCAACTTTTTTTTGTGTGATTTCCACAATCATAAATATGATTCTCAAAAATATTATTTATTTTGTTTGTATTTTTTATTCGATCTTCAATCTCGTAAATCCAATTTCACACAATAACTGCATTTAGATATTTAAAATTTTGATACAAGTATATTATTTAAGTTTTTTTTTGTTTTAAGACAAATTGAACATCCTATATAAATTAGTTCGATCATAACTATTATTATATACAACTTCTCTAAAATTCAATTTAGTTTTGATGTTACATCATAGTACTATATAATTATAAGATATGCATTGCAAAGAACACATTATTATTGATTGATCTTAGAAATAATATGCTTTATATCTTATAGTTTTAAATAATGGGGGCATTATTAAGTGTTTTCGCATAAGGCATGAAAACCCATAGGACCGGCTATGAGAATCAAAGAACAATAAATAGAGATAAAAAAGTCATAGATGGAGAAAATGAGAGAGGAAGGAAAGATTCCAATAAATTTCATGGATTATCTTATGGAACGATTAAATCCATGAACCAAAGAGAACTATGAAATTGATCAATGAAAATATGGAATTGGGGAAAATAGCCTTGATTCGTTGTTTCATAAGATGGTTTCTTACATGGGCTGGTATAAGGTGAAGTGTTGGGCTTTTTATTATTCTTTTGAGTTGTAAGTTGTAACTTATAATTTTAGGCCTCTTCTTTGTGTTTTGCCCAAACACTTTCTTGGTAGATATTTTGCAACTTTTGGGGTATGCCCCATGTAATCAGTCTTCGTTTTTGTTTTTGAATAAAGTTTTTCCTGGAGTTCTATCCTTTTTTTCAAAAAACGAAATAAAACGGAGAAATGACGGACAGCAAGGTGAAAGACAGATGGCAAGGATGAACGTCAAGCTGAATGGCGGACGACATAGGAGGAGGTAAGGGCGGACCATTTCTTGGAATTTCTCCTCAAAATAGTGAGAAATTCATTTCTCTATTTTTTTATATCATAGACCAATTTTTGGGAACCCAATTCTCTGCTCAAAATTAAAGATCAATTCTTCCAAACAAGAAAATTTGATTGCCCTTCTTTCAAGTTTCTCTATCAAACACCCTCTAAATTAGTAAATTTGGTCTCCGTGGTTTGGTGAAATTTTTAAAGGGAGACCTAAATTTTGATGATTTTAAAAATAGTTTTTATAATTCTTATTTTTTTTTGAAAGTGATCATCATCACCAACTTTGTTAATATCTTTAATAGAGTAAAAAAGGTATAATTATACAATTTATATTGTAGAGGAATAATCAAATAAAAACCACTTTTTTTGTAAAAACTTAAAAACCAATCTTTGACCATTAAATTTATTAATCAATGGTTATTAACAATGATGATATTTTTGGTATTATATACCTAACCACACTAGATTTTAAGCCTAAAAGGGCATTTGCGTCATTTTAAAAAGTTATATTTTCTACCCAGTTAATTTACCCAAATATCTAGTTAGGTCTGCAAACTAGTCGATGGAACTCCATGAACGACCTCAAATTGATTCTACTCGGAGGGAAATCTTGATCAAAATCCACATTCGAAAGTGCTAATTTATCAGAATTCGACTCGTAATCGTTATCAATTTCAACAACGAAACTGATAGATCAGATCCAAAGCCCTCAATTTCATCACATGAGGATTGTAATCATCTCGAACCCTAGCAGATTCGTTTTCGTCCTGCAACCACCGTCTCCGCTCGCCGGCGTCCAACGACGACGACGATAACGATCGTTTCATCATCATCTTCTTCTTGTTCTGAATAAGGCTGTCTCTCATCCGTTCCTCCACCGATTCAACCGTCTCCATCTTCGAAGGTTCATTAGTATCATTTATGGATTTGATTTGATTCGATAACTTTATTCGAATTCTGCAATTCTCGTTTTTCAGATCTACCGGTAACATCGTTTTGAGATTTGAGTTTTGTTGTTGGTGAAATTGATTTGAGAATTAGGGAAGTTTTTTATCGTATGGCCGTGGCTATATAGAAATTGAAATTGAAATTCCTTTGTTAAATCCTTCATTGAGGTTTATTGAATTTGATTTATTACTTGATTCAATTTGTTTCTGAAAGAAATGTGTTATTTTTTGAGTTAATTACATATTTGGTCCCTGTGGTTTGGTGATTTTAACACTCTGGGTCCATTTTCAAAATAATTATGGATTTGGTACCTATGGTTTACAATTTATAACACTCTGGGTCCATAAATTCTAACTCTGTTAAATTCCTTTGTTAACTGAATTTAGTATAGGGGTATTTTGGTCTTTTAACAATGTCTTCATTTTTCATTAACTTTTTTCTTGAGTTTGATTTTTATCTTCTTCAATGCACTACCACCACCATCTGCCCTGAACCAGCACCACTATCACCACCGTCCACCACCACAACAACAAAAAAAATTAATAATTTTTCATAAATCTATTCTATAATTACCCTAAATCCATATAAATCAAAGATCAAAATCCAAAACCCTAAATCTAAACTCACAAAGAAGGAATCAAAATCAAGTTGGGGAACTGAGAAAATAGAAAATTAGAAGTTTATGCAAGATCCTAAATCAGAGATACACCTTCACTTCTTATCCGCCGCAAGTTTTGCCATCTCCTGCTCCATAACTCAGTTACGATGATCCATCTTCACTTCCAACAAGCTATTTCCATGGGGCTTTTGCTTTCGAATGCAAATCGAGAAAACGTCATTTCACAGGCATATTTCTTAGTTTTCTCTTACGAAGGTGAGGCAACAAATCATCTCACCGACCTGTTTCTTTGCTTTCCATCTCCATCCCTGTTTTCATCTTCATTTTTTCCAGATCTAGGTTTTTGGGACGGGGGAAATGGTGGATCTGCTTCATCTTCGGCATGAACGGTGGACATGGTGGTATTCACCGGAGAAAATGGTATGTGCTCCTGCCTTCAATCCCTGGTTCTAGAACAATAAATCAAAAACTGGAAGACGGTGCCTCCGAGAATGAAAACCCTTCTGGTGGCGAAGATGACGGTGGACGTGTGCGGTTGGTGGTAAAAACGACGGTGGAGGCCGGTGGTAAAGTGGGCGGGCGGTGGTGGAAGTGGGTGGTTGTGGTGAAGACGATGGTGACGTTGACGGCTGGTGTTAGAGGTGGGCGACGATGACATGGTCCGCCGTTGTCGGAGGGCGGTGGTTACGTGGGTGGTCGGTGGTCGGTGGCCGGCGGTGGCAAGTGGCCGTGGAAGATGAATAGCCATGGAAGATGAATTGTAGGGTTTGATAGCTGCTTGTTGCTTTTCTATTTTTTCAACATTTATTAATATATCAACAGTAAGTAAATTACATATATGGTCCTTGTGGTTAATATCAAATTTTAATAAAAAAATTAGAAAAATGAAGAGATTACTAAAAGACCAAAATACCCCTGTAGTAAATCCATTTAACAGAAAATTTTAATGGAGTTAAATTTATGGACCCAAAGCGTTATAAAGTGTAAACCACAAGTACCAAATCCATAATTATTTTGAAAATGGACCCAGAGTGTTAAAATCACCAAACCACAGGGACCAAATATGTAATTAACTCTTTATTCAATTAAATAAGAGGTTATTGGAGTTGAAATGATTTTCTGCTGCATGATGACGATGATTCGTTGATAAGCATAACTTCAATTATTTTTTTGGATTTACCGGAGAAGGTGTATAAGCTTGAGAGTTAATATATGCACTGAAGGTGTTCGATGAAATGCCATAGAAAGATGTGGTTAGATTTAACAATGGTGGTGGTGGTGAGGTCCCCGGATTTAACGATGGTGGTGGTGAGGTCCCCGGATTTAACGGTGGTGGTGGTGGTGAGATCGTCGGACTTAATGGTGGTGGTGGCGGCCGGAGAGAGAGAGATGAGAGCTATGGTTGTATGTATTTAGTTGTTATTTACTTATGAATATAAATGTCATGGACATTGTGTTTTGTATTCATAAGGTGAATATGAATATTCATATGGTGAATATATAGTGAATATGATATGGTGAATATGATGGTGAATTTATATAATGTTTTATCTGGTGAATATGAATATTCATATGGTGAATATATGATGAACATTCATATGGTGAATATATGGTGAATATGAATATTCATAAGATGAATATGAATATTCATATGCTGAATATACGATGAATATGATATGGTGAATATGAATATTCATATGGTGAATATGATAGTGAATATTCATATAATGAATAAACTGCGATTTTCAGATCAAAGGCTTAGATTATTCCTCAAGTTTTTACAAAAAAGTGAATATATATATATATATTGTAAAAACCACATATTTTGTAAGAACTTGAGGAATAATCTAAAATGACGATCATGCCCTTTTTAAATTAAAGACTTAGATTATTCCTCAAGTTTTTACAAAAAAAGTGATTTTTCCTTGAAGGACCCTCTTATATTGTGTATATATATATATACACACACACTAGAGTTGAATGCAAATTTGGTTCAAAAATTAATGACTAAGGTCCCTCTAAAGAATTTTTAACTAACAAAGTTCTTGTATTTTTGATTTTTATAACACATATGGTCTTTCTTATAACTAATATTAAAAAAAGCTAGAATTAAGAAAGGTTAATTTTGTTCATTCACTTTTCCTATTCCTTAAATATTAGTTTATAACACATTTTGTCCCTTTTGATTAATATAATAACTAATAAGTTAAATTTATTTGGTCCATTTTTAATATATTATTCTATATTACTACTTTTATGCCAAAATATGTATATATTAATATATATATATACTCTTTTATATTGAATACATAAATTTTTAATATCACCCCTAATTATATCTATTCACTTTACAAATTATACAAATATATTTTATATTTTCATGTTAGTTTTATCATCCACAAATTGCAGTTAATGATTAATTTCAAGTTATATTATTGAAAATAGATCCATCAAATAAAAAATTTATAAATCACATATGTAATTAAATAGAATATAGATGTTTTCCTCATAAATCATTTATTAAGATTTATGTATTTTTAATTTATTTCATCCTTTAATAATATTTTAATAAATTAGGAGTACATTAATGTTTAAGGTTAATAACTTTATTGTATTCAACGAAATTGTCAAAACAAATCTTACCTTTCATTAAATATATAACATATTTAGTGAAAAGTAAATCACCAGTCTAAATTTTAGTATAAAAATAGCAAAAACGAGTAAAAAATACATAATAAGCATTACAAGAAAAAACATATACAATTACAACAATATTTTAAATAACATTAGCGATCAAAAACATGGTAATTTCGATACCAAATGATCATACGAGGTAGAAAATGTGTTAATAAATGATTTATGAGTAAAACATATTAATTCAATTTAATTACATGTGTGATTTATATTTTTTTTATCTGATGGATCTCTTTTCAGTAATATAACTCAAAAATTAATCATAAATTCTAATTTTGCTTCAAATGGATGATAAAACTAACATGAAAATATAAAATATTTTTGTATAATTTTTAAAGTAAATAGATATAGTTAGCATTAAAATTTATGTATTCAAAGTAAAAAATAAATACATGTTTGGGTATAAAAATAGTAATATAGTATAATATATTAAAAAGGGGCCAAATAAATTGAACTTATTATATTAATCCAAGAGGGATCAAATGTGTTATAAGCTAATTTCAAAAGAATAAGAAAAGTGAATGGACAAAATTACGCTTTCTTAATTCTAACATTTTTTTAATATTAGTTATAAGAAAGACCAAATGTATTATAAAAAACAAAAATACAAGAACTTTATTAGTTAAAAATTCTTTAAAGGACCTTAGTTATTAATTTTTGTAAACCATAATAACAAAAAATATGCATTTAACTCTATATACTATATATGTATAATAATAATATAAATTTTATATAATGTACATAACAAGGTTTTGATACCCGCGCTTCATTACGGGCCATTATGTATTTAACGTTTTCGATTAATAATATTCAACGTAGCATATATCTTAAATAATTAATAATTCTAAGAGAAAATTAAAAATTAGATATAAATATAAATAATTTTATTAAAATAGTTAACATGTTTCAGTTATATAACAACGTTTTTGTATTTTTATTTGATAATTAAACATATAAATAAATAATATATTATTTAATTTAATTAATAATTAATTTTAATTATTAAAAACTAATATTTATTAATAATTAATTATTATTATTTATTAATAATTAGGGGATACTACACCAAAATGTATCCAACTATCCCCAAAAATCTATTGTGTGTATCAACTGTTAGGGATTATGTGCAGAATTGACAAACCAAGTGATTACACATCCAATGTTGCAAGACACTTGATGGTCACACCTGTGAGGGCCTATAAATCGAATAAGTTAAATGAAACCCGGAAATGGGAAGTTGGGATTTATAATAGTGAATTATAAATCAGTTGGGTAATTTCAGTCAGAAATCCCAAAGTTGGAGGGTTATTAATTAATAAGAACATTATATATTTATTAGATAAAATAAATATATAATAGTTAATTAATAAGTAATATATATATTAGATAAATATAAATATATATATATATATATATATAAAAGATTATCATAGGCAAATTCTTTTCCAGTAATTAAAAAGGAAAGGATTTGAGATAATCATTATGTGGAAACTGAATACTATTCAAACTGTGTTTTCTTCCCATATAAATAAGGCTTATGGGTTAAGGAAAAATTAAGCTTTACAGTTTTACCAACTTAGAAATCAGTTTCAGTTTTTCCTCTCTCTCTCTCTACTCCCTATCGGCGCCCCCCCCCCTCTTAGGAGCACCGGCTCGGTTTTCCAGTCTTCGGGTTTTTCTCGTTCAACTAGAAGAACAGTTCGTTAGGTCAATCACCGGTGGACTAAATCTCGAGCAATCCAGGTAAACTGATCTGAATCCAAACTATTAGGATTAAACTAGAACAATTAAAGATCAATAGGCTTTTAAGGGTTTTAGTTTTTATCGCTTCCGCTTGATAAGATCAAATCAGTGAGTTTTTGATCACGTAGGTTTTTCAGTTTGAATATTAAACCTATGAGATTTATCAAACCAGTGAGGTTCGTTAGATCTGTGCTAATCCTCGAGTCAGTTTGATCCGAGGATACCCACAAAAACCCAACAGTGGTATCAGAGCCATCGTTAAAATCGTTTTAGTTTATCAGTTTATCTGTTTATGTGTGATCCGTTAAAATCTGTTTCTTGCATAAAAGGTTTAAAAAATCTAATTTTTATTGGTTTACATAAAAAATTCGATTGTTATTATACGAAAACCCGGAAAAACCACCACCACCAGATTGGTGGTGGATGAGATCGATACATCACCGCTGTGCCACCAACGAGATGGTAACAGCCGGGCAGCGGTGGCGTTGTTTTGTTGCGATCACCGGACCGCACCACAGTCTAGTGGTGGCGGCACCGGCTGCTGCTATTCGACAACCAGGCCACGCCACCAGTTGGGTAGCGGTGGCCGAAACCGCCTTCGCAAAACCAAGCCGCACCACCAGCACTGGTGGTGGCGGCGTTAGCTGCCGACTCAAGCACCAGCCAAAACCACCAGCGTGGTGGTGGCCGTTCGAACCAGCCGCACCACCAAGTCATTGGTGGCGGCGAATGGTAGTAGCCATAGGGCAACACTCGGCCTTGGCCGAGTCGTACCACGAACTGAGAACGAATAGAAAACCCGTAACCACCAGGAGCCGAAATCACGACGGTGGATGACGGTACAAGGACCGATCACGACGACGACGATCGCTGGCCGCCACCGCTCATAGCGGTGGCGGCGGCCGTTGTTTTTCAATCGATCGCCGGCCGAGGCGGCGGCTGTTGCCGTTGATTTTTTTGACCAACCGGCTGCACCACAGCAATTAATGGTGGCGGCGTCGGTATGTGGTGGTGGTAGTAGTGATCAAACAGCGATGGCGACGTGTGATGGTGGCCGAACGGCTGTTTAATCAATCGATCGATGGTCGATGGCGGCGATTTCGCGACCGCCAAGCCGAACCACCAGCGAGGTGGTGGCGGCGATTTCGCGACCGCCAAGCCGAACCACCAGCGAGGTGGTGGCGGCGATTTCACGACCGCCAAGCCGCACCACCAGCCAGGTGGTGGTGAAATCTTGCGACAACCCTAGAGGCGATGGTGGCTCGTAATGCTGCCGTCGCCGATCACAACCACAACCACCAGAAACCATCACGATGGCGGTGGTGGGCGGCATAGATTCGCGGCCTCAAGGTCGACCACAGTCGTGGTGGCGCTGATCACCGCTGTCTTTGGACAGCGGAGGTGATCGGTGGTGATGGTAGTGTTGTCAATCGCCCAACGGCGATGGATGGATGTCGGTGGCGATGATTTTTCGGAATAAAGGTAATTATTTTACAAAACCCGATGCAAAACAAACGGGATTAGGTTTTCTTGTTTTTCGGTAAGTTTTTCGATCAAATCGCGAAACCCTAATGGCCCAAAATTGCCAGTTTGGTAATGGGCCTATAAGCCCAGTTTTTGGACCAAGTTTGTGGCCCAAAAGAACTCGTTTGGTTTTAAAGACTTCTTATCCGAAATTATCTCCTGTTTAATTTTTATCTAACAAAATTTATTCAAACCAGTTGGATTGTTTTTCGGTTTGATGAATCTTTTATAAAAATTAAAATTTTACCTGTTTTTCGAATAAGCCTAACATTGTGTTCTTACTCAAAAGGCCAGTATCTTTTGGATCGATAAAACCAGTTTAATATATTTTGGATAAAAGAGGAATTATTTTAGCTAATCAGTTTTATTTATAAAAGTGTATTTTATAAAATTAGATAAAACTAATTTTAGACTAAAATATTCGTTTCGATTTATAAAACTTTTGTTTTTGTAAATCAGTTAAAACCAAGTTTTACGGTAGTTGAGACAAGATAATTTTAACGGATCCAGTTTTATTTCTCGTTATTACAATATTGCTTTTATAGCATATATATATAATTGCGTGATTGCTTGAGTTCTATATATGCATCTCAGTTTGAGTTTGTATCTATATCTATTATAGTATTTGCCAACCTAGACCCTTGACATATTCACGGGGAGGCCTGCGTGCTATTTACAACCCCTTATGTAATAATGACCTTAGGATAGATATTTTTCTTTCGAAATGACGAGGCCAGTGGGAGCCACTAAAATTCTTCAACCTACCGGAGTACTAACAAACATGGCGAGGCCAGTGGGAGCTACGCAAGTTTTGAAGTTTTCAGTAAAATAGGTCATTATTGGTCCTTAGGAAACAATTGTTGGCAAAAACTATAATTAGCTGTTATGTGATTAATTATTGTTTAATTGCATGGTTGATTAATCATTTGTGATATCTTGCATGTTAGTAGTTTTAAATAGAGATGTTATTTTAAAACTAAGTTGTATCACAAAAGGAATATAGGTTTTATTATCAGTTTCTTCAAACTTTTCAAAACGATAGTTTTTGTTTTAAAACCTATAGATGATTGTATTATATAAAAGGCAAGTTGACAAAAACAGTTAGTTTTAATCAACTAGATGTGCTATTAAAACAGTTAGTTTTAATTAGCAAGTAATTTTAGAACAGTTAGTTTTAAAATTGCATGCATGTTTGAAACAGTTAGTAGCCTGTATAACAATCAGTTTTTCAAAAAGCCTGGAAGTAAAGTTTTTCAAAACCCCGAAAATCATGGATCAGTAAGTGCAACCCATCTAGGGGCACCTTCGGCGTAAAGTACACAGGCGTTGTAAGTGATCACACATTCAACGTCTGTGTTCAAACTGAAGCTGGAGGGGTTACATAACTCTGCGAATTATCTCCGGGTGGTACCGGCCAGAGTATAGTGATCAGGTCCCCAAAATGGTGAGATCTATTTTGGTACTATTAAGTTCACCGGGAGGTACCGGGCCAAAAAGCACTTAGAGGGACTAAAACATGCACAGGTAGTTGCCATGGTCCCGAAAAGATCTAGGAGTCATGTCAGCTAGACATGATTGGTAAAAGTCCTTACCTACCGAAATAAATACGGGTCTGGTGGAGCAAGAACATTACGCACATCAGGACGTATGAAATACGGATCCTAGTCCAATAAATTGATCATTTAAGGGTTTATTGATAATTATTGGAATTTAATCTATTTACAGTTGCTAAAAGACCAAAAGTTTTATTTTGTGTAGATGGCAAGCACTGTTACCAGCACTAATAATCTTTCCCTCCGCTCTATCCTAGAGAAGGATAAGCTGACCGGCTCTAACTTTCTCGACTGGGAGCGCAATCTGATGATTGTGCTCAGACATGAGAGAAAATGGTATGTCCTTGAAGAGCCTCTTGGGGAGGCACCTCCAGCAAATGCTCCGGCTGCTGCTAGGAATGCCCACAAGAAGCACTCCGATGATCTACTGGATGTTGCCTGCCTCATGCTTGCAACAATGAGCCCAGATCTGCAAGCAGGGCTCATAAATACAAATGCTTATGACATGCTCATAAATACGATGCCACCAAAGCATTTAATGAGTGCAAGATGGTAAAAGGGACATCAGTAAGTGACCATGTCATGAAAATGAAACGGCACTTAGATCATCTGGAGAGGCTTGGTCATCCTGTTCCGTTGCAGCTAGCAACAGACACCATACTCAATTCACTGTCAGAAGACTACATGCCCTTTGTAGTCAATTACAACATGAATAACATGGAGAAAACAATAGCAGAGTTGCACTCCATGCTTAAGACAGCTGAACTGAATATGGGGAACAAAAACAAGACCAAGGATGTCTTGATGGTGAAAGACGGAGGGGTGAAATAGAAAAATGGGCATGCTAGCACCAGCAAAGGAAAGGGACCAGTCCAGGCCATCCAGAGTGCACCCAAGAAAGGCAAAAGCAAGGGCAAGGGCAAGAAGGTTAAGCCAAATAAAGCTAGGACCGAGAACCGCTGCTTCACATGCAATGAGGTCGGTCACTGGAGGCAAAACTGCCCTAAGCGTCATAAAGCAGGTATGTAAACCTCAGAAATTTATGATGGCTTTAATTTGTCACTTCTTACTTGTTAGTTTACAAGTATACTGATACCTAGAGCAAATGATTATTGCAGGAGGTCAGAAGTGAAGTGCCCAGAAGTTGCTGAGGATCTTAAGTACAAGTTGATTTAAGTCAAGACATTTATGGTTTTAAAACAGTTATTTTGATTTATGTTTTAAACAGTTTTTTGGATGATTATATTTTGAATTTATAATTTTATGGTTTTATTTTCAAAAATTATTGTCTTGACATTGAAATATCTGATTGTGCTTAGTACTCTTAAATCCGTATGATCCTAGTTGTTGCCTGTTATAATTACTTCAATAAAATCTATTAAATTGAAGTAATTTATGTAAAAACTATCAAAGCACACGAAATTCTAAAGGAATGTGTTTTGAGAATAAAACATTTATGAATAATAGTTTTGTGATCAAAAGGGGAATTTAGGATATTAACTCAGATGGCGTTAATAAAAGTATTTATAAAACTAGAAAGATTCCAAGTTCTGGAATTAGGATTTAATCAAATCCAGTTAAGTTTTATAAAAGAAATTCTCAGAATTAACTAATCTAGTTTGATCAAGTTTTATTATTCAAATGTTTTTAAAAGGAGAATTTAGGATATTAACTTAGATAATGTTAATGACAGTATTTATGAAACTAGAAAGATTCCAAGATCTGGAATTAAGGATTTGACCAAATCCAGTTAAGTTTCATAAAAGGAAATTCTCAAAGTTCATTACTTAAAATTAGAATTGACTAATCAAAGTTTTGACTAAGTCAATAGTAAATTTTGAGTAATAGTTAGTTTTTATATAAGTAAGTAGGAGCCCAATTTATTCTCTATCTAGTCTAAGATAAAAGAATAAAAGATATAATTATTGATGTATCTCGGAATTCATAATCCAGATAGGATAAGAATTCATAAGATATAATTTACCCTTTTAGTCAAAAGGATAAAAGTTTCAAGACTCTTGAAACAAAGGTCGTGATTGACTTTAAAATCAATAATTAAAGTGTTGGATTAAAATATAGGATTCCGGTAGATTTGCCAGCATTGCAAATGGAACCTGATTTCAGGTAGAAATCATTCATCTACACAGCAACTAAGGAAAGTTGTAGTTTTACATATTCAGGAACTGGAGGTTAGTCCAGGTCTCCGAGTTCATGGAATATGATAAAAGTCTAGTTATTGTTTTAAGAGGTGTTTGCAAAACAATAATTAGCAGATACAAGTAGATCGTATAAACAGACTTGTATTATTTGGTTATCACTTTGATTAAAATGGTAAACTTTAATCAAAGGGTTTAGACTGAAGATAGGTGATTGTTGATCCAGCTCTCCTAAGACCTGATGAAATGATAATGATCCTGAATCTTTACTTAGTGAATAGGTTTTTACTTCTGTTATAGCTTGAGGAATTATCACTGAGTCTGTTCAGTGTTATTCCATGTTACTTATGCTGTAACTTAACTTTATAGATCAGGATCAGGATCAGGAGACTAACGAGTCTGTTCTGCAGTCTACTGATCCTGTCCACTGAAGTGAAGACCTCCTCCTGAAGACATTAAGATCATACAAAAAGAACCATCAGCGACGTCGAAGAAATAGCTGATGACAGGAACAGCATGCTCATGATCTGAAGACGGAACTCAGTGACAGCAGTCTGTTCACTATCGTATGACATCCTGAAGATTCATCAGGATACACGTGACCCTGAACGTCCCCAGTTTCAGGACTCTAGTCACTGATCAGTATCCTGATCCTGAAGGATTAGAACAATGTCTTAGTCTAATGCACAAAAGGATAACTCGCCTTTTCTGACACAATAGTACATAAGGGCAGTTACTTTACTGTTCCCTCCGTACTTATCAGACCATAAGGCAACTGTTTGCAAACATCCTCTTTTGCACACCATGCAAAGAGTATTGTTTTATAGTAAATAGTACAACAGACCACTCACATTGTGACACGTCACAATAGTAGGTCTGCATGCATTTAATGCATGGAGTATAAATAGGACGTGAAGAGATGTTCTCCATACTTCTTCTTCATCCTAATTCTACTCAAGTCCTTTCTCTCTTATCCCCTCTATCTTCTTTCTTTATTCTCTTCTCACTTAGTGCATAGTGAAAGAACTTAGATTGTTTAGTTTAGACTAATTGTCTTTTCTATTTCCGCAACAATCTGTAAATTCATATTGTTTATAAAACAAGAATTTAAAAGTGAGAAAACTGTGTGATTATATTCAACCCCCCCCCCCTTCTATAATCCCTAACACTATCCTTACTTGAAGGTCACCTACTTGGGACCAACAAGTGGTATCAGAGCAGATACAAGCTCTCATTTTCTTCTTTAGAAAAATCTTGTGATCCTCTCTCTTCTTATTCTATGGCTCTTCAAGCTAAGGATAACTACTTTGATACCGGCTCTGCTGGAAAGCCTCCTCGGTTTAACAAAGACAACTTCTCTCTTTGGAAAACCAGGATGGAACTTTTCCTCTCTGGTTCTGATCCCCAGATTCCTTACTTTCTGGAAAACGGACCACATGTGCCTACACAAACCGTCCACCCCATTGCTGCTGCTGCTGGTCAACCTGCTGTTCCTGAAAGACAGCTGGTGAAGCCCGTAACTGACTGGAATGATGAAGATAGACGCCTGGTCAACATTGACACCAAGGCTAGGTCTCTCATCGCCATGTCACTCCCTGACGATGTATTTCACTCTGTCTGTCACCTTCGCTCTGCTAAGGAGATATGGGACACTCTCTGTGTTCAATATGAAGGTACTGCCGTACTCATGGAATCAAGAAAGATTTTCTTGGTTCGACAGTACGAAAGTTTTATTCATCAGAAGGATGAAACTCTCTCCCAGCTACATCAGAGATTCAACTGTCTTCTGATTGATCTGAAGACCATCGGTACTACCTACTCTAACTCTGAGGTGGTTACCAAGTTCATGGAAGCTCTTCCTGAACATTGGGAAATCTACACCTCCTGCTTAACTATGTCAAAGGACATAAAGACACTCACTCTAAGTGAGTTGTACGGTATTCTTCTGAACCGTGAACAACAGAAGAAACTGAAAAAGAATCTCATAAGAGATTCTAAAGAATCCAAAAGCACATCTGTTGCATTGGTTTCTGATTCAGTTCCTCCTGTTGCTGCTACTTCTTCTTCAGTAACTATTACTGAATTAGAATCTTCTGACTCTGACATGTCAGAAGATCCTGAATTCAATGAATCTCTTGCTCTATTAACCAGATCTTTCAAAAAGTTTGCCAAAAAGGGAAACTTCCATAAAAAGAAACATCTTTCTATTACTGACAAGCCTAAGTCAGATCCTGTTGACAAGGCTACTGCTATCTGCTACAACTGTCAGGGCAAAGGACACTTTGCTAATGATTGCAGGTACAGAAAAAGTCAGTTTGCTCCCTCCTCTGCAAAATCTTCTTCCAAGAACCCCAAATACCAGCGCCTGAAAGAAAAGTACAAGAAGATGAAAACTCAGCGTAAAGGCAAAGGTTTAATCGCAGAAGACTGCGATTGGGATGATGTCTCCTCTGATGACTCGTCTGATGAGGAAGATACTCAAGTGGCACTGATGGCCATTATTGAGGAACCTACCTTAGCTCTCATGGCTAAGATAGAAGAGGTTCCTGAAGAGATTCCTCCTCAGGATCCTGAAGCTTCTTCTTCCACAACTCCTGAAGCTTCCACCTCTGCGACTGATTCTTCCAGTCAGGTACCGATTCCTCTCTTCCCTCTTGAAAGCTTAACTCAGTTGGACCTAGTCACTCTCGACCTTTACAAAGCCCTCAATGGTAAAACCTCTGCTGAAAAAATGAATATTGATCTTAGAGGACAACTCAAAGAATGTCAAGAAAAATTAAAACAGCTTACCATTGTGGAAGAAAATTATAAGGACCAGGTCACTGTAAACAAAACTCTTTGTATTGAAAGAGAATTGGCTCTTGCTGCCAAAGAGAAGGCCCTTGCCCAGTTAAATGCTGAAAAAGTCACCATCAAAGGATGGAGTGACGCCTCTGAAAAAGTTGATGAAATATTAGCTTCAGGGAGGTCTGACAAAAGCAAAAGAGGTCTTGGATTCTTTCGTGGATACAAGAAAGAAGAAACTAAGTCTGATAGTTCCATGCTCAAATTTGGAAAATTTGTTTCTTCTATTCCTCTTCCTAATACCTCTGAAAACAACCCTTCTTCTTCTTCTAACACTCACCCTGAAGGTGCTCCTAAGAGCAAAAAGAATACAGTTAAGGATAAATCCAAAACTGAAACACCTTCAAAGACCAAGGGTCCTAAACCCAAGAACAAAGTTCTGGGTGGTGGTCCTTCAGTCTCTGGAACTAAGTCTCTTTCTCAGAGTCCTGCTCCTAGACTGAAGATTGACCTGAAGCAAAAGACTCAGGAGAAGAAACAAATTCCTCCAATGTCCAATGCTAAAGGCATACTTGGTGCAGGTCCTGCTCACCTAAAGTTTAAAAACTTTCTGGACCACACTAAACGCTTTCAATATCGCAAATGCTATCACTGTGGATTAAATGACCATATTGCGAGTAAGTGTCCTGATGCTACCAAAGCTGAAAAATCAGCTAAGGTAAAGAAGATTCCTAAGACTGAGAAATCAGTCAAAGGAAAGAAGGTTGTCAAGACTGTTTCTTCAGTCAAGACTCCAGCCTCCTGTACTGATACTTCAGTAAAGGCTGACACTGATTCAACCAGTCCTACTGATACTTCTGGATCCATAGTTCTATGGGTACCAAAGAAAACTTAAACTCTGTATTTTACAGGATAAGGGCATCTGGTACTTGGACAGTGGATGCTCTCGACACATGACTGGTTCTAAATCTGTCCTCATTAACTACCGTGAAGAAAGAGGTCCTGCTGTGACCTTTGGCGGAAACGGTAAAGGCCAAACCCGAGGGTATGGCACTCTGACCAACGGAGTAACTACTTTTAAAAGAGTTGCTTATGTTGAAGGCCTGATGCATAATCTTCTGAGCATCAGTCAACTGTGTGATAAGAATCACAAAGTTTCTTTCTCTAAGAAAAAGTGCAAAGTCAAGAACAGGAGAAAGGAAGTCATTCTTAATGGTGTTAGACATGCAGATATCTACATCATCAATATGAATACTTCCACTGATAACTTCTGTTTCGTATCACGTGCTTCCACTGATATGAATTGGCTCTGGCACAAGCGTCTCTCTCATCTCAACTTCAAGACGCTGAATCAACTCTGCATCAACAACCTGGTTATTGGTCTTCCTGACTTTCGCTATACAAAGGAATCTCTTTGTTCAGCATGTGAGAAAGGAAAACAGACCAGGGCTAGCTTCAAGTCTAAGCAGATTTCCTCCATCAGCTCTCCTCTACAACTTCTCCACATGGATCTCTTTGGACCCGTTAATGTCCAATCCATTGGTGGAAAGAAATACACTCTGGTAATCGTAGATGAATATTCCAGATATACTTGGGTTTTCTTCTTACGTGCCAAGAGTGATGCTCCTGAAGAAATCATCCTGTTCGTCAGGAAGATGGAAAGACTCAACAACCTTACTGTTCGTTCAATAAGAAGTGACCATGGAACTGAGTTCAAAAACAGTACCCTGGAATCTTTCTTTGAACAGAAAGGTATCTCTCAAAACTTCTCCTCTGTGAGAACTCCTCAGCAAAATGGTGTTGCTGAAAGACGGAACAGGACGCTGATCGAAGCTGCGAGATCTATGCTGAGTGAAGCCAACCTTGCCACTCAGTTCTGGGCTGAAGCCGTAAATACTGCTTGCTATACTCAGAACAGATCTCTGATTGTCAAGCGTTTCAGAAGAACTGCTTACGAACTCTTTCGTAATAGGAAACCATCAATCGAACATCTCCATATCTTTGGTTGTGTCTGCTACATCCTGAACAACAAAGATAATCTTGGAAAGTTTGATTCCAAATCTGATGATGGAATTTTCCTCGGATACTCATCCATTTCTAAAACTTACCGTGTGTTCAACAAACGAAGACAAACCATTGAGGAAACGATTCATGTCAAGTTTGATGAATCGGGTCCTACCTTTCCTCACCCAAATGATAATACTGAAATCAATCAGTGGGCTGACTCTTTCTTTCAAGTCCCTGAACCTCCTATTGCTGATCCATCTCCTCAAGACCTTCCTGATGGTTTTGAAGATAATCCTATACCACCCACTGATATAACCACTCCACCTCTCATAAATGCCACCCCTATCTCTCAAATCACACCACCTGAACCTGATCAACCCACTAACAGTGAAGACTTCTCTCAAACCACTGTTAGTGAACCCTCTCCTAACAATCTTCTTCCTGATCCATCATCCAATGAAGCATCTACTTCAGGACAGGTGTATCAACCACCTGCTCTCCGATGGACCAAAGATCATCCCATTGATCAAGTTCTTGGAAACCCTTCTTCTGGTGTGAAAACTAGACGTCAGGCTGGTAACGTCTGTCTTTATGTAAATTTTATCTCTGAAAATGAACCTAAAGAAATAGATGATGCTTTGCGTGATCCTGCCTGGGTCTCAGCCATGCAGGAAGAGCTAGCAGAGTTCATCAGAAACAATGTCTGGCTTCTCGTCCCTAGGCCTCGAAAACGTACAATCATTGGTTCCAAGTGGATTTTTCGAAATAAACTTGATGAGATTGGTACAATCATTCGAAACAAGGCTCGCCTTGTGGCTCAGGGATACAGGCAGGAAGAGGGCATTGATTACGATGAAACTTTTGCTCCTGTTGCTAGGCTCGAAGCAATTCGACTCTTCCTAGCTTTCGCAGCACATATGAACTTCAAAGTTTATCAGATGGACATTAAAAATGCCTTTCTGAATGGAAAACTTAATGAAGAGGTCTATGTGGCTCAGCCTCCTGGCTTTGTAGATCCTAAGTTCCCTGATCACGTCTACAAGTTAAACAAGGCTCTCTATGGGTTAAAACAGGCTCCTCGTGCCTGGTATGATACCCTCTCAACCTTTCTTCTCTCTAAAGGTTTTGTTCGTGGAAAGATTGATAGCACTTTATTTCTGAAGAAATATCCTAAGCATATCCTTCTTGTCCAGATATATGTCGATGACATTATCTTTGGATCCACCAATCCCAAACTCTGCGAAAAGTTTGAGTTGCTCATGAAATCTGAATATAAAATGTCTATGATGGGCGAACTAACATTCTTTTTAGGACTTCAGATCAAGCAATCTGAAAAGGGAATTTTCATCAATCAAGGTAAATACGTACATGAGATGCTGAAGAAATTTGATCTCACATCCTGTACACCGATGAAGACTCCAATGGCTCCTCCTCTGTCTCTTGACAAGGATTCCAAAGGGAAACCTGTTGATGTGACTCTCTATAGAGGAATGATTGGCTCACTGCTGTATCTTACAGCGAGTCGTCCTGATATCATGTATTCTACATGTCTCTGTGCTCGTTATCAGGCTGAACCCAAAGAATCCCATCTGACCGCTGTAAAGCGGATCTTCAGATACCTGAAGGGAACTCCTAACATGGGTCTTTGGTACTCCAAGGACTCAGGGTTCGATCTAACAGCTTATTCTGATAGTGACTTTGCAGGATGTAAGATCGACAGGAAAAGCACTACTGGTGGCTGTCACCTATTAGGTGGCAAGTTGGTGAGTTGGACTAGCAAGAAGCAGAACTCTGTGTCCACATCAACTGCTGAAGCTGAATATGTTGCAGCAGGAATATGTTGTGCTCAGGTCCTGTGGCTGAGAAATCAACTTCAGGACTATGACATACAACTCTCCAAAATTCCTATCTACTGTGACAACACTTCAGCAATAGCCATTGCTAACAATCCTGTCTTACACTCTAAGACAAAGCACATTGAAGTGAGATATCACTTCATTAGGGATCATGTGATGAATGGTGATATTGAACTCCATTTTGTCCCTACTGAATATCAGCTTGCTGACCTCTTTACCAAACCACTGGATGTGACGCGTTTTAATATGCTCCTCAGTGAACTTGGGATGTTAAATCCTGAAGAATAGAAGTTCTCAGGACAAACAGTTGTTAAAGTCCTTATAAAGATATTCTCTCAGGACCTCTTTTATTAACAACTCCTGAATAACTCTTCTTCAGAGGATGACTCTGTTCAGTACTTACAAAATCTTTGTTCAATATCCGAATACTGATGATTCTCAGGTAAGTATTTCTTCCCTCTGCTACTGAAACCTTATCGCATTAAATGTGATAAGAGGATTTTCCCAAAACAGTACTTATCTGATAAGTACTCTGATTCCAATAAAACATATCTTTCACCAAAATGGAATCATCCCCTGAAAAGGTGGTTTTTAGTTTTTCAAATAAAACAAACCTTTCATCTGCACTGACACGTAATGGGATGTTTCCTGTTCCCCACTACGTGTGTCAGGCGCGTGAACGCGCGTAGAACTCCTTTTTTCATCATTACGTTTGAATTTAGCCGCTCTTTTCTCTCTCATCCATTTTCTCTCTCCTACCACGAGGTATAAAAACCTCATTCGTAATCCTTTTCACTCTTTACGCTCACATATTACTCTCTAAGAATTCAAGCAAGAAATAGCAAGAATCTGCATTCTCAAGAACACCAAGAACACACACTTACCACTTCTTTAACAAGATCAACGTAAGTTTTCTTATGTTCTTATGTTCTTTCCACAATCTAAGTTGGTATTCTTCCTTAAAAACAACTTATTTTGGTAAACGTTTTTCCAAAAACCCTAAGATCACTTCGTTTGATCTTAGTTTTCCCAAAATCTTCTAAGATATTTTGTTAAAACTGTTTAGCATGATTTTTCTTATTTCTTTTAAGAACAGTCATAAACTCCTATTTTGATATCTATTCATCAAAATAGAAGTTCTTTTTAATACCAAAACACATTCCTTTTGTGTATTTTGGTATCTAATCTATTCTCTGTATAAAGGATTTCACCATTTTTATGAACATATTTTGTGTTCATTGAAAAATGAAGAAAAATGCATATTTTGGACTCTTAATCATCCATATATGTTATTTTTATGTTTTTGACAGAATGGCTGCTACTACATCTACTTCTCTGGACGCCCAGCTCTCATCCGAGGCCACACCTCTACAGGCTACTGAGAGCCTGCCAATCGTCCTTCCACAACATGACGTCCAATTCAAACAGAACAACGTTGTTGGTCTGTTTGATATCCCTGAAGGCAAGGAATATCTGATTCCTGCAAAAGACTTCCTCCTTCGCAGCCCGCTGATGACGGCTTTTACACTGGACCCCAAGCCAAACAAGCCCATGCTGCAACAACTGTGGTCCACTGCCACTGTTGCCAAGGAGAAGAACACGAAAGGTGTCCTGCGCGAGGTCATCAAGTTCCAAATCAAGGAAAACATAATTTCCTTTGGTTTTGGAACCCTCAGGAACGTGCTCAACTTTCCCAAGAAGAAGCGCTTCCCTCCTGTCCCCACCGGTGACGAGATCGTCGAGTTCCTGGACTCCATAGGCTACAGATGGCCTGTGAACAAGGAAGGCGTCCTGCTACCGAAGACAGGTGCCACTGTCCATAAGTCAGGACTAAACGCCGTGTTCTATTATATATGGAACACGTTTGGCCTGTGCTTATCGGGCAAAACGGGGAGCACGGAGCAGTTCCCGATGGTCATTCAGCAGATGGTCTACTCTGCGATCAAGAATCGCGAGTTCGACTATGCTCGCTCCATCTGGGACGACATGGTGAAGAAGGTTCGAAGCAAGAACCGGGTCGTCAACGTGGCCTTCACCAGGTTTTTCTCGGCCGTCCTGGAGCTGCATATGGGGGAAAACTACCCCAAGGTAGGGAACTCCAACAACTATGCCCTCGGGCCTAGGTTCCTGGACCAGGTTGCTTACCATCCTGACGACGTCCCTCTCTCCGACGTCCTGGTCGTTCCTGAACAAGTTCAGGAACAGGATGCTGAACAAGCCACCTCTCCCACCACAGGTACGTTTTCTATCATCTCTTCCAAACCTCAGTCTTCTACTTCTATGCATGCTATGTCAGTAGCTAACCCAATACTGACTTCCCCAGCTGCAACCACAACTTCTGCGCTCCAGAAGCGCCCCCAACCATCCTCTGTCACTCCTCCACCTCCTACAAAACGCGCCAAAGCTAGGGCGCAAAAGAAAAAGACGCAGGCGGCTGGTAAGAAATATTACATTACCCTGCCCCAGCTCTTTAATAAGCCATCTCCTTTGTCTAAACATTCTTCCACTGCAGATACTTCTACATCTGCCCCTGTTACACAAGAACCTGAGGTGGTTCAACTCGAACCCTCAGAGAATCTGGTGGGTAATCATTCTGATACCCTCCAAGCCTCAGGTAATATTTCTAAGCAACATATTACTGTTACTTCTTCTATGAAAGCTGATGAGTCTTCTAGTGCTCACTTAGCTACTCTGTCTACAGGTTCTTTAGGAGCAGGTTCTGAAGGGCATCTTCATCAGGATGACCCATTCAACGACTTCGTCCTCACGGATGCCGAGCATCAGCTGAACGCAGCTGAACTACGCAGGCAGTCCGCTGAGAGGAACCTGCATGAGGCCCGCACTGCCCTCCAACAGAAGGAGGAAGAGCATTCAGCACGGCTCCAGTCCTTACAACAGGAACTTGTTGCTGCCAAAGCTGCTGCAGCCGCTGCTGAAGCCGCCGCCGCCAGTGCCACTGCCGCCGCCGTCGCCGCGACTCCGCCGCCCACGGCCGTCACCCTGTCCATCCCTTGTCTGGATGATATCCACGACAAGGTTTCTCAGGTTGCCTCCTCTTCCACCAACCTTCAGGCATCCATTGATGACCTGAAGGCCACGGCTCTCCCTGCGCTCTCCACAGAGATATACAACAGCACCAACTCTCTCACCACCTTCCAATCAACGGTGGTTCAGAGGTTGGATGCTCAGGAAGCTGCCATTCGCGCCATCCAGGAGCAGGTGCAAGGGCTCTCCTCTGCTGTCAACGCCCTCACCTCTGCTCCTGCGCCGCCTCCCTCCTTCACCACGGCGGACAGGGAGGTTTTGCAGTCCCTGATCTCTTCATCATTCATCCAGCGCAAAGTCCTCAGCGACATGGCCTCTCTCCTCCAAAGGAGTGTATCAACAGCTGCCTTAGTGCAGGCACCTGCTGAGGGGGAGAGACAGCCCCGAGACCATTCTGCTTATTCCCCCTCCACAAACTGGAGAACCACTGAAGAAGGGGGGAATAATGAAGACGATGATGATGATGAAGATGATGATGATAATGCAGACGATGACTTCTTCGTTGAAAAAGTCTCTGCTGCCTCAGCGCCCATTCCAGGGCTCTCACAACCTCAGGGGGAGAACCCTGATGCTTCTGGTACGTCTCTACCACCATCCTCTCCCTCTTCCTCTGATAACCAACCCATATCTTCTCTTCTTAAAACCAAACCTACCCCTGAAACCATCACCCTAGACTCCTCACCTGAAGACTCCCCTCCTAATAACCTTCAAATGGTTATCTACCAACCTCCTAAACTACCTTCTCCTGAACCAACTCCTGAACTCACCTATCACCCTGAACCTGAACCTAATAACCAAGCCGATCCTGAAACTCACGATGTCAACTTTGGCTCTGTCACTGGTGACATTATTCGCCTAATGGAGAATAGTCCCAATGAGCAGACCAGAGCTGAATTAGCTAAAATGACCTTCAGGATCACACCCCTTAACCAAGAAACCATTTCTACCCGTCCTACAACCCGTTTCAACCAAGAAGCCTCTTCATCCCGAACCCCTGAAATCCGAGCCACCCCTGAAACCATATGCCTTTCATCAGATGATGAATTCATCTCTGATGACTTCTCTACCCCTGCTTCTTCACCCAGATCACCTCCCTCAAACTCTCCTAGATCTGAAGGTGAAAATTACCCTGACACTTCCTTTGCCATTGACAGGGATGGGCGCTTAGACGCCGTGATAGAGCGACTCGAGAGTACAAGAGTAAAAATCCCTCTTCGTACCTCTTGTGACTCCGAGTTCGCCTATCTCTCGCAGGAGGAGTACAACGAGGCTGTACAGGCTCAACTAGAGCATAATAAGAAGCAGAAGGAAGCTTTCCTCTCTGCTCAAGCCGCTCGAAGGCTTGCATCGGATTTTGTAGATGAAGATGCTGAAATAAGTGCGGATCCTATCCTTGCACAGAAGGCTGTTCTGAAGGTCTTCAACAAAAATGCTGAAATACAGACTGGAGAAGTGAATGCTGAGCTTGACTGGTGCAGAGATCGGTTACACCTCCGAAAGCATGGTGCTGCCATCTCAGGAATCCATCTTCGCCGTTCTAGAGGCAAGAAGGGTAATCCTGGTAAAACCTGGATCACAGTCAAACGCTCTGGAGTAAAGGACGTAGAGCACACTCTGGACAAGTTAGATCGCTACAACTTGTCAGAGTGGAACGAAATCAGATCCCTGCTTCCCAAAGCCAACAAGAACTATCGGGCTGAAGTAGAAGAAGTCATTGAAGGACTTATTGCTCGCATCAGAAGGACAACCGAAATACCTGATGACCTGCTCCATCACTCTCCACTCCTATCTCAGCAGCCTGTTCGAAGATCTGCAGGCACCTCTACAAGAAGACCTACTCCCTGTCTTCCCAGAATGGTTGTTAAACCTCTGGACCTCTCGATGCTTGATCTTTCATTCCCTCCTGGAATTTCTCTATCTGAAGGACAAGTAATCAGAGAACCTGTTCATGGCATATGTGTTAGCAATAACTCAATTTTACGCTTTCAACGCTTCAGTGAGCTACACATAGCGCCATATGAACATCTTTTGACAGTTCTCTTCACTGCACAACAAGATAAGAAGAATCCAGACAATAAAGAAATCATTCGCACTGTCAGAGCTATACTTGATCACAGACTTGCCTTCAATGACACTCCTGTTCCTGTTTGCGTCAAGACTGAATATATTAGCGAAGAATCTGATAGTTAGATATCTTGTAAATTTTTCTTTCAGTACTCCTATCATGTACTCTTGTATTTTCCTTACTCTTGTAATATTTAAATGAGATTAATGAGAATGCAATTCAGTGCATTGTACTTCATTCCATCATAGTACTGAAAAAGATCCCTCAAAACAGTAAATGGGACATGTACCTTTATGAGTTCTATTTCCTACTGTTTAGTTCTAGACTTAGATTTATTTCTAACTTTTCTAGATTAAGACAATTACTCTGTTGTCTTATCATTATCATTTAGGGGGAGATTGTTGATCCAGCTCTCCTAAGACCTGATGAAATGATAATGATCCTGAATCTTTACTTAGTGAATAGGTTTTTACTTCTGTTATAGCTTGAGGAATTATCACTGAGTCTGTTCAGTGTTATTCCATGTTACTTATGCTGTAACTTAACTTTATAGATCAGGATCAGGATCAGGAGACTAACGAGTCTGTTCTGCAGTCTACTGATCCTGTCCACTGAAGTGAAGACCTCCTCCTGAAGACATTAAGATCATACAAAAAGAACCATCAGCGACGTCGAAGAAATAGCTGATGACAGGAACAGCATGCTCATGATCTGAAGACGGAACTCAGTGACAGCAGTCTGTTCACTATCGTATGACATCCTGAAGATTCATCAGGATACACGTGACCCTGAACGTCCCCAGTTTCAGGACTCTAGTCACTGATCAGTATCCTGATCCTGAAGGATTAGAACAATGTCTTAGTCTAATGCACAAAAGGATAACTCGCCTTTTCTGACACAATAGTACATAAGGGCAGTTACTTTACTGTTCCCTCCGTACTTATCAGACCATAAGGCAACTGTTTGCAAACATCCTCTTTTGCACACCATGCAAAGAGTATTTGTTTATAGTAAATAGTACAACAGACCACTCACATTGTGACACGTCACAATAGTAGGTCTGCATGCATTTAATGCATGGAGTATAAATAGGACGTGAAGAGATGTTCTCCATACTTCTTCTTCATCCTAATTCTACTCAAGTCCTTTCTCTCTTATCCCCTCTATCTTCTTTCTTTATTCTCTTCTCACTTAGTGCATAGTGAAAGAACTTAGATTGTTTAGTTTAGACTAATTGTCTTTTCTATTTCCGCAACAATCTGTAAATTCATATTGTTTATAAAACAAGAATTTAAAAGTGAGAAAACTGTGTGATTATATTCAACCCCCCCCTTCTATAATCCCTAACACTATCCTTACTTGAAGGTCACCTACTTGGGACCAACAGTGATACTTCATTTTAGACCAGTATCTAACAAACGTTAAATAGATATTATGAAAGTTATTAAAGAAAAGATATTTAATTTTGTTATTATTACAGCGTGTAATGTGGACTATACAAAGTTAATTTCTTTATCACTTTCAGAATTTTGCATGTTTTAATAAATCCAGGAATGAAACTAGTTTCCTGTTTTCATTCAAAACTTGTCCGTGACGACTTATCATTGTGGGAACATGATAAGGTGTTAAAGTCATTGTGAACTTTTAGGTAGTTATGATCAGTTGCTGAATAACAGCTACAAGTGTTGTAGACTAAAAGTTGCACAGATATTTGATAGAGTAGCAAATATCGGACGTGATCCGCGGTTGAGATTACTTCTTGGAATCAGTCATAAGTAAATCTCACAGTGGTTGTCCCTATCACCTGAGGTATCTGATTTGATATCATGAGCACTACTGAATACTTAGCACACTCAACCGCTACGCCGTATCAGGGTGGCTATAAAGGGCGTGACTAGATTCAGCGGAAGCCGTGGTGTTAAAGGCAGATATGCAAGATGGGATTTGCACCTCTTCTCAGAAGAGAGATATTTCTGGGCCCATCTTGACTGACTGAGTATACTGATGAAGTGCATGGCCATGCCCAAACGAACTGATTAGTTCTTTGTCGTTTACCTATCAGTAAAAGTCGGATAATCAAGAAAAGAGAATCTTGAGTATTTAGAGTTGACACTTTCCAAGCTCATACTCACAGATGAAATATCGTGATGCAAAAGGAAAAGCCAAGATATACCCAATCAATGAACAGTAGTTTCTTAGATACTATTTCCTTACGGAATGTTTATATCACCAGTCTGGGTATAAGAGTTCTTGTAACCTGGTCAGCCTAAGTGCCTGTCTAGGGCCTCCTTAGGTCCGTGTAATCAAAGGCGGTATTGCCAACTTGCACAAGTGGGAGTCTGTTAGGGATTATGTGCAGAATTGACAAACCAAGTGATTACACATCCAATGTTGCAAGACACTTGAGGGTCACACCTGTGAGGGCCTATAAATCGAATAAGTTAAATGAAACCCGGAAATGGGAAGTTGGGATTTATAATAGTGAATTATAAATCAGTTGGGTAATTTCAGTCAGAAATCCCAAAGTTGGAGGGTTATTAATTAATTAGAACATTATATATTTATTAGATAAAATAAATATATAATAGTTAATTAATAAGTAATATATATATTAGATATATATATATATATATAAAAGATTATCATAGGCAAATTCTTTTCCAGTAATTAAAAAGGAAAGGATTTGAGATAATCATTATGTGGAAACCGAATACTATTCAAACTGTGTTTTCTTCCCATATAAATAAGGCTTATGGGTTAAGGAAAAATTAAGCTTTACAGTTTTACCAACTTAGAAATCAGTTTCAGTTTTTCCCTCTCTCTCTCTCACTCCCTATCGGCGCCCCCCCCCCCCCCTCTTAGGAGCACCGGCTCGGTTTTCCAGTCTTCGGGTTTTTCTCGTTCAACTAGAAGAACAGTTCGTTAGGTCAATCACCGGTGGACTAAATCTCGAGCAATCCAGGTAAACTGATCTGAATCCAAACTATTAGGATTAAACTAGAACAATTAAAGATCAATAGGCTTTTAAGGGTTTTAGTTTTTATCGCTTCCGCTTGATAAGATCAAATCAATGAGTTTTTGATCACGTAGGTTTTTCAGTTTGATTATTAAACCTATGAGATTTATCAAACCAGTGAGGTTCGTTAGATCTGTGCTAATCCTCGAGTCAGTTTGATCCGAGGATACCCACAAAAACCCAACACCAAAATGTAATTTTTCTTCTATTGTGTTACAAAATGACTTGTAATTTTGGTAAACTAATACACGCAATAGGAGAAAAAATAAAGTTTGATACATTAAAAAAAAAGTTTGATACATTAAAAAACATTTTTGGTAGTTGGATACACACAATAGATTTTTGAGGATAGTTTAATACATTTCGGAGAACTATCCCCTTTTTCGGAGAACTATCCCCTAATAATTAATATATAATTTTAATTGAGAATAGCTAATTATTAATAAAAGGTATAATTGGAAGAAGTCACAAAAAGTTCCTCATAAGCTACGCTTATCAAGAAGCTAGCTTATAAGCTACTTTTGATCTTACCAAACATGTACACAGAAAATAAACTAGCTTATTAAGCTAGCTTAATTTTACCAAACAATGCCTTAAACAATTTAAACATCCTATGTAACCAATTTTGTGTATAACTAAACTTTTAATATTTGGCAATGAATTCAAATGAGAACACATTTCTTTATCACGTTTTTAAAATATCGAAGTTGAAGAAGAAATTTGATTAGGGATTTGGAAAATCTGATTTTGATTTCAACATATTTGAATAGATTTCTTATATAAAATATTAAAGAGTAAACTTCACTTTTGGTCCATGTGGTTTGACAAAAATAACGGATTTGGTCCCTAGAGTTTAAAAAATACAAATTTGCCACTGTAGTATGCGATTTTGTCCGGTTTTCGTCCCTTCCTTTAAGCGAGGGGCATTTTCGACTTTTTATACATATCCATATTTTATTATTATTTATTTTGACTTTTGATCAAGACTTTCTCTCTCTTCTCTTCACCCTCCAATCCTTTTTCCCCAATTTTTTAACCTGCAACATTTTCAACCCCTTCCCCACATACATATATATATATATATATATGTATGTATGTATGTATGTATGTATGTATGTATGTATGTATGTATGTATGTATGTATGTATGTATGTATGTATGTATGTATGTATGTATGTATGTATGTATGTATGTATGTATGTATGTATAAGTGTATGTGTGTGTATATATACACAACCTAATGAGGCAAGCACACCAATGAGGCAAGATCCACAACAGAATGCTAAACCAAGTAAACACTCCGGCAAAAGCTTCCATATCTTATGCATCTTGTTTGATTATTGGAAAAACACAACCTAATGCACAGATAAATCAATTTACACGAATGGAAGGTAGAAGGAGTGTCCATTGATGGATAGAAAAAGAAAAACACAGATCCATATTGGAAACCCTAGATGCTATCGGTTAGCCATATGATCACAGGGAAAAGATGAAAGAGTTGAGAGATCTGGGTTTCAAATCTGTGTTTTGAAATTTGAATCTATAAGAAATTTTGTTGAAGATATCTCTCTTTCATTCTTTCTCTCGATCTCTCTCCAGTGTGTGTGAGTTTGGTTTTAAAGGCAGCAAAACCTGCATCTAAATTAGGGATCAAGAAGATGAGTGGAGAGTGGAGATGGTGGGTAAAATGGGTGGTGATTGTGTGTAAAATGGTTGTTGGTGATGGATAAAATGGGTGTTGGTGGTGTTGGTGATGGGTAAAATGGGTGGTGGTGTTGGTGTTAATGGTAGGTAAATTGGGTGGTGGTGGTGCTGTTGATGGGTAAAATGGGTGGGGTAATGGTGTTTGTGGTGGGTAAAATGGGTGGTGGTGGTGGTGGTGATGATGATGGTGGTGTGTAAAATGGGTGGTGGTAGTGGAGGATAAAAAGGGTGGTGGGTGGTGTGGAAGAAGAAGGGATGAGGAGAGAAAATGTGGAAGAAGAAAAAGAATACTAAACATCACTTTTGGTCCCTTGAGTATATTTTCTAAAAGAGAAAAAAAAAAGACATAAATACCCCTGACTTAACTGGTCATTTTAACGGTCGTTAGACTCAGGGACGAAAATCGGACGAAATTGCATACTACGGTGGCAAATTTGTATTTTTTAAACTCTAGGGACCAAACTCGTTATTTTTGTCAAACCACAGGGACCAAAAACAGTAAAAAGAAATATCAATAAAAAGTTAAAGAACATTTTATTATTCTTAAAATGCCCGCGTTCACAGCGTGTGAAACAAGACCTCGAGACTCTCATTCCGATGATTCTGATTGGATGGAACCAATATTCTATTATTCTTGTCTTTCTTAACCATTAAGGTAATCCTAACCATTAATTTATCGTATAACTAATTATTAATCATATATAATTGGTTAGATATGGGGTTTTACATCCCATATACAAGGGCAAAAACGTAATTATAAACTTGAATGGTTTATAACTTTATATGAATAAAAACATGTGTATTATTAAACGTTTTTCTATTAAAAATCTCTATCAAACTGTAAAATGTTAATGTTAATAGTAACAGACATTGTTTTATAAAACTTTGATGCATTTATAATTATATCCATAGTTTCATTTGAGAAGTGTTAGCGTGTGAGAATTAAACAAGTGGTCCTAGTCTTCTCTTAAAAAATTAAAAGATGTGAGGGCTAATTGCGTAGTATCAAATAATTCGGTCGCATGATAACTATTATACAAAAGATACAACAGTAGTTTCGTAAATTTTATAAATATGATGTATATAGACATATATGAACTCGTGTAATGCATGTACTAACTATATATGCATATGTAATTTTATTCTATTCACATGTGAACTACTTAACTAATTTACATGAACTATTTAATTGATTCCTATATATACTTATGTGATTAACATATGAACCTATATAAACATATTTGTTGTGGTTTCCGGTTTTTTTACACCCTCCACCTGCTCCTACTCTCTTCTCTAATTCATCCATCAGTCGCGCGCCAACAAAATGTTTGGAATAGCCATTACGAAAATCCTTAAATTCTCACAATTATGATAGCAAATTCATCAACGAACATCATAAATTTGTTCAGTTATGTCTCTAAACGTTGACGGATTTGGAATCGTTGCTAACTAGTTCATCATTAAACACAATTAGACTTGCAAAATGGAAAGGGAATTTAGCCATAGATCTGATGGTGTTTGCAACGAAGTAGCGATTGGGGAGAAACTCTCAAATGTGGCACAACTAGTTCAAATTCATTCGAAAACGAATATTATAGAATATTGTATTGTTGTAGTAGCAATTGCTTCAGGTACTGCTCCCTTAAAATTTTTGGACCCATATTCTATAGCGGCAAATAAAAAAACAAATGTCGTTATTGTTACGCCAACCACCAGGCCATGAAGATTTTCCAACGCGTGTACATGTTTTTATCCACATTCTTGTCTCTTAGAATGAGCTGTAAATGATCATTTGACTACCTTAATTACCTGTTATTGAAACATAAATCAGACACATATCAGACTATATTCCTAAATGTGATCCTCATTACTAATTAATAGATTATATGTTATGCAACATTAAAAAGACGGTAAGAAATTCATAAACTCTTCTTAGACGACATTTTTCCATTTCCATTTGTTGCTTAAGAGACATTTTAAGGTAGTGATATAATTAGAGCAACTAAATTTATAATTTATTCAAAATATTATTGCATAATAAAATAAAAAACACATATATCATAAAAATAAATAATCATTTTGTAACCTTAAAACTTTAATAAAAATACATATTATCTTAAAAATAAACAAAAAGTCATCAAAGCATTAGCAGCCTAACAGTCAATAACATTTTTAAGAGGGACAGGGAATGGCATCCCTGTCTATTTGGGTTCGATTCATAAGATGAACATGTGGTAATACCTTGACTATGGGTCGACTTTCGGGTCGGTTGATGATCACCGAGGATTAATTGGGTTCCTGTATAAATTTCGAATACCTTGTCAACTTCATATCAGAACGATGCGTGAATTATCTACCATTAAAAAAGGGAATTGATACTTCCACTTAGGCTGTGTTTGGCAAGCATAAGCTAGCTTTTAAGCTGGTCCATCCAAACATGTACTAGGAAGCTAGCTTTTTGAAACGCTACTTTGAGTAGCTTATGAGAAGCTTATTGTAGCTTTTTCCAATTATACCCTTATTAATATTAATTATTAAATTCAAAGATACCCTTTTTGGTCATTTTACATACTCATAAGCTAGTTTTTGTCAAACATAATTTGTTCAACAGCTAGCTTATCAGCTACTAGCAAGCTTATCAATCAACAGCTAGTTTATCAGCTATCCGCTAGCTTATCAGCTACCAGCTAGCTAATAAGCTACGCTTGCCAAACATAGCCTTAATAAATTGATTCTTCCACATATGTACAATACCCTTAAAGCTAATGTACAAGTTAGTGAACCATTCATCTTCCTTGGATGAATCAATTTACTATGTGGAAATATCACCTCCCAAAAAGGCATTAAAAAAAGCAAAGAAGAAGCCAACTTGCCATTACTTTAATCTATATCACTCTAGTTAATTGGACAAAAGCTTTCATGTTAGGGTTTGGAGGACAACTAACTATTATATATTCCAACCATTGGAGATTAACAATAGATCAGTAGTACAACCCATTCTTTCTTCATTCACCGGCGGATCATGGCGGCGCGTTACGAACTTGAGCTGACGATCTCCTCCGCCAAAAACCTCAAAAACGTCAACTGGCGCCACGGCCCGCTCAAGCCCTATGCCGTCGTCTGGGTTGACCCCCAAAACAAATGCTCTACACCCGTAGATGAGGTGGGCGATGAGTCGCCCGTGTGGGATCACAAACTCGTCATCCCTCTCAACGATCACATCCAGGAATCCACTCTCTTCATCGACATCGTTCACGCTAACGCGGCCGAGGAAACCAAGCCCTTAGTCGGCTCCGCCAAGCTCAAGCTAAAGGAGGTCGTCGATGAGGTTGGAATCGGTGAGCTTTTCGCTGATGGCTTAAAGGTTAAACGTCCTTCGGGCCGTCCCCACGGCAAGGTGCAGGTGAAAGTCTTCATCAGGGAGCCACGCTATCAAGCACGGGATCCTTACTACGCGCCTTCTTCATACGGTGTTCCGCCACCACAACAATACCAGTCTCCGCCGGCTTACGGTGGGAGTTATCCGTACGCTTCTCCCTATGGTGCTCCTCCTCCTCCACAATACGATCAGGGTTACGGGCAGCAGCCGGGTGCTTACAGCGGTCAACCATCGTACGGCGGTCAACCATCGTATGGTGAATATAAGGAGGAAAAGAAGAGCAAGTATGGGATGGGGACGGGACTGGCGGTTGGTGCAGCGGCGGGGCTGTTGGGGGGCTGGCAATATCCGAGGGGATTGATTACATGGGAGATCAGATCGCGGAAGATGCCGCCGAGAAGGTTGAAGAAGATCTTGGTTACGACGACGACGAGTAGACCATATCGACGATATAAAAGGTTTCCTGTTTTATGGTTTTAATTTTCTCTTCATGAAATTTTTCTTAAGCTTTTCATTTGTGCACTCGTTCACCTAAAATCCTGCGTATGGGTGTTTTTTCTTTCTGCTTCTGGTTTTTGTGTTTCTACTTCTTGTGTTTGTCTGTTTTAAATGAATAAGAAAACTCAGCATTCAAATTTTAATGGTTAATTACATCAAAATGTCTGCTAATAATTTCGTTTATGATGGATTTTATATTAGAAGATGAAAGAGGATAAATAATAAATCAAGTAATGAGTTCATGGTATAAATGAAAGAAAAAAATGAAACTAGATTAAGAGGACATTTTCATCCGATCAAAAAGGGGATATGGCAAAATTTAGCAAGTGATAACTTTCAAATCAAGAGAAACCAACTCTGTAATTAATAAAAATGGATAATTCTGAGCTAAGTTATGTTTTTTTGAAAACAAATAAAGGTCTAGAAAGCAAAAATGAGTAAGGATACATATAGGTGCAAGAGACTCAAAGAACGTAAATCGGTTCCATATTGAAGAACTTAAAGAATCAAATATTTTTTGATCAAGCAATTCACTCCTTCAGCTGATTGATCTTTAATCTTTAATCTGAAGAACTGTTTAATCGGACAAGAATAATGACAAAGCTTTGTCAACTCAATTTTGGTTTGGTTCAAATCCGAACTCAATTTTGGTTGTGAACGTAAGGACCACTAAAATCACGCTACGTGGCCATATTCACTCTGAATATTATGCATTATTCAGAGTGAATAAAACTTAGACACCTTTATTCACTCTGAATAATGCATGATATTCAGAGTGAATATTGCCACGTAGTGCGATTTTAGGGGGGATGGTTTCCGTTGTTAACCACAAATATTATGTTAACTCATCACAACCAATGAAATTGGTCCATTAGATTTGGTGTTTAAAGAGCAGTTTAGGAATTTTGAGCCCTTCTTCCCTCTCACGCCTCCCAAATCCAAACCCTTCTTCTCCCTCCCAACCACAACCCATACCCTCCACCTCTACCACCACCCCAACCCCTACCCTCCATCGCCGCCACCACTACCACCACAGCCACCGGCTTCTACCATTACCACCACAACCACCGGCTTCCACCACCACCACAGTCGTCACCGCCTTCCAACACCACCACCACGCCTCCCTAACCCTAGTGTCTAACGTCCTCCTCTTCAACCGCAACTCTGCCACCATCTTCACCCCGTCGGACTCCTCCTTCTCCGACCACGGCCAACCGCATCCGCTGGTGCTTCCACCAGATTCCTCTCGTTCCTCGATGGCGCCGCCGCATCCGCCACGCCGATCGTGGCTGTTGCTAGGGCTTGAGATCCCTAAATTTTGGTCTGATTCAGATTTGTTGATTTGAGATCCCTAAATTTCAAGTCTGATTCCGATTTGTCATTTGAGATCCCTAAATTTGAGGTTTGATTTAGATCTGTCGATTTGAAGAAATTGAGATCCCTAAATGACGATTTAAAGAAAAGGTAAGTAGTAGTATAATGGAAAACAATAGTTTGGTGGTGGGTGTCGTGGTGGTTTGGAGATGGTTGTGGTTTGGAGATGGTTGTGGTGCTGGTGGACTAGTGGTGGTGGTTGTGGTGGTGGTGGACTAGTTGTGGTAGGTATGGTAGTGGTTTGGAGATGGTGGTTGTGATGGCTGTGGTGGTGGTGGACTAGTTGTGGTAGGTATGATAGTGGTTTGGAGATGGTGGTTGTGATGGCTGTGGTGGTGGTGGACTAGTGGTGGTGGTTGCTATGGTGGTTGTTTGGAGATTGTGGTGGTGGTGGTTGCTATGCCAAAATACACCAAACTTATACTATATTATCATTACCCTATTTTAAAAAATAGAAAGAAAAAAATCCAAAATCTCTATTATCATTTTTGGGAGAATTCCTTTTAGGTCCTTACAATACTCATAAATTACTTCTATATCCTTCTAAAGTTTAAAATTGCCTCTATATCCTTCCAAACTTTTAAAAGTCACTTCTATATCCTTTCTAAATTTATAATTACCTATATACCCTTTCAAACTTTTAACAGTATCCTCTATATTTAAATATCTATTTAAATGTAAATCATTTAATTATCAATAAGCATTATCAATCAAATTCAATTATCTATAGAATTACTGTATTACCCTTATATTTCTAAATCTAAAAAGTTATTGCTTGACTAATCCAAAGGTAAGTAAGGGGTTGTTCGATTCGATTTCTATTAAGATTTGTATGGATATAGTTATATGTATTTATAAAATTAGTTATATGATAACTAATAAACTGTTATGTGTTGAATACACGATCTGAATTACGTAAATGACAACCATACCCTCATTTTTACTTTTTTTAACAGTACACTTTTGTATTATATTAAGCAACAATGGTACTTGTTCCCTGATATAATATTACAATAAACAACAAAAGAAAAGCTTCGACGAGAATAGAGGCTCACCAAATGAAGAAACTAGAAGCCGATTATGATTCTACCATTTTTCAAATGGAAAAACACAATAGCCCAAAAAATAGAAAGGGGAAACAATTTACAAGAAAGAACACACGGGGTGAAACCTAAAAAAAAACTCAAAGAAAAAAAATCCTTCCCCACCATTGTTTACTTAGTTGACGGTGAATAAATATAAAGGTAACAACACCATTCTTTAATTTTTGGATTGGTTAGTGAAACAAAACAAGAAGAAAAAAAAGATGAAGAAGGCTGATTTATGCAAATTCTATTGTCGACATATTAGAGATGCCAGAGGTGCACAAAAAAACCGATTAACCGAAAACCGAAAAAAATAACCGAAACTGGTTTTTTTCTAACCGGTTGAGAAAAAAACCGGATCGGCTTTAACCGGTTCAATAACCGGTTTTTATCCGAACCGGTTTTTTAACCGGTTTTTTAAAAGGCAAGCTCTTTTCAAAATATTTCAGACCGTTGGGTTATAGGGGTGGAATGTAGCCAAAACCGGTAATGAACCGGTAATAAACCGAACCGATTTTTTAAAAAACCGGTTAAGAAAAAACCGATTAATAAAAAAAACCGGTTCAGTTAAAAAACCGGTTTTGTGCACCTGGCAAGCAACAAGAATAACACAGGAATTTTATAAAAAATAATTATTAATAATTAAATAATTTAATAAAAATTAAAATAGAGACTTTGATAGATATGATAGTTTTAAAAATTTTAAAAGATATAGAAGTAATTTTAAAGTTTGAAATGATATAAAAGTTATTTAAGAGTTTTAAAAGGAAATAAAAGAAATTCTCTCATTATTTTTTTATTCTCTTTTCTTTTTTTCGAAGAAAAAATCAAACTGAAAAATATTTGTTTTGTTGCTAGAGAATAATTCTTCCACATATAATGAGAAAAGATTAAGAATTCTCCAGCAAGAAATCGAGATTCATGGTAAAATTAGTTGGCTCTAGATAATTATGAACAAGGCAAGTGAATCATTATCTTCAATATTCATCATCTACAACTACTATATATATATATATATATATATATATACCATCCATTCTCCACTTCAATTCAATCACACCAAATTCTTGACTCACTGATCAACCACGGTTCATGGCAGTGAGTTACGAACTGGAGGTCACGATTTCCTCCGCCAAAAACCTCGAAAACGTCAACTGGCGTCACGGCCCGCTCAAGCCCTACGCCGTGGCTTGGGTCGACCCCGAAAACAAACACTCTACACGGGTAGACGAGCAAGGCGACGAATCCCCAATCTGGGATCAAAAACTCGTCATCCCGATCAAGGATCCCATCGAGGAATCCACTCTCTACATCGACATCTTTCATGCCAATGCAGCAGAGGACACCAAGCCGTTTATCGGCTCTGCCAGGCTCAAGCTAAAGGACGTAGTCGATGAGGTCGGAATAGGTGAGTTTTTGGCTGATGATTTAAAGCTTAAACGTCCCTCGGGCCGTCCCCACGGTAAGGTGGAGGTTAAAGTCCGCGTCAAGGGACCGTGTTATCGTGCACCGGATCCTTACTACGCACCTCAGTACTGTGTTCCACCGCTGCAAAACTACCCCACTGCTCCGCCACCATACGGTGGGAATTATCCTAATGCTCCACCGCAACCCTGCGTCGTTATGCTGCACCACTACGCTGTTCCCCCGCCGCAAAACTACGCACCCTACATCATTATGATGCACCACCAATGGGGTATCGGTATTATCTTCGATGTGGGTAAACTTCTGGGCAGCCTGCGTACGGTGGTCAATCGGTGTACTCTGGTCAACCACCGTACGGCGAACGTGAGGAGGAAAAGAAGAACAAGTATGGGATGGGGAGTGGCGGTTGGTACGGTGGCGGTGCTACTAGGTGGGCTGGCTATAGCGAAGGGAGCTGATTCCGTGGAATATGAGATCATCGAAGACAGGGGCGGAATCTAGAAATTTTTATTATTAGGGGTAAATTTAAGATGTTAAGAAAATTTCAAATCGAATAACTCATTCGAACCGATACAATTCTGATTTATTGTTTTTCGATGTAGATAAGTTACTTTAATCGAATAAATATAAGTTATTTAGTTCAGTTTTTGATTATTTTTTGCTATTTCAGATTATTTTGATTAAACCAATAGCAAATGAACACGTTAAGCATCAATAATTAGTGGTAAGATTTCGTTCAATTATTGAAATTTATAATTGTTCCGCATTTGCAGTCTCACATCGGAGTAGGGGAGAGCCGAGTGTCGAGTGCGTCCGTTTGGGGGAATGGGGGGAGGGGTAAGCAAATCCAGAAAGAATGGTCGGTGGATTGGGCGCTTTTATGTATTTTAGGTTTAAGTAAAAAGTAAAAAATAATTAAAACTATTTTTTTTTTTAAATTCGGACGATTGGACGGGTGTCCATTTTCGATAACCAACCCGATCATACTATTATATCGGCTATTTCGGTTTGGGTTTTCGGTTATCATGTATTTTGGGTTTGGTTTTTTTCTTAGTTTTCGGATGGGTTGCAGTTCGGTTTTTCGGGGTCTGTCAAGTAGTAATGCTCATCCTAGCTCTAATTGCTTTAAAATATCTTCAATAAGTTCCCTAAAAATTTCATCAAAATGAAAAACTGAAAGTTAAATCTCCAAAAAAATATTTGCATTTGTCTCCAATAAATTTTCCATTTATAAGAATTCGGCAATTGATTACATTATTAAAATATCTTATTCATCTATCAAGTTATTATTTCTCTTGCTAAATTTTTATTTTCAAAATTTTTGACTATGCTCTTAATTGGCAATTATTTTGGAGGTTATCTTCAAATATCTTTTTCTCTTTTCCTTTTTTATCCATTTTATAGATAGTTT
>CM058044.1:59995777-60055430 GCA_030169165.1 Centaurea solstitialis | reverse complement strand
TGGAGGTTATCTGCAAATGCTTTTTTACTAGACAAAGTTTTACAAAAGGCCCATGACGATGTAACTGTAATCTTATATATTGCTTTCGTTTTCAATTAAAAAAAGCACATTCATCACTTTAACTTGTGAACAAAGCTTTCATATTGTCATTCTGGATTTATCTAGATTTATCACTTTAACTAGTAAGGTGGCAACGATAGGTTGTTGTGGTGACTGCAGGTGAAATCTTCGGCTGGTGGTGAAGACGATGGTTGATGGTGGAGGCGACTAGTGGTGGAGGCGGGTGGTCGATGGTGGAGGTCTAGGATTTTGTAAAGTCACGACTGGAAAGCTAAAGAGATGAATGACAATTTTTTGTTATTTTTTAATTTTTTATTGATATATATATATATATATATATATATATAGAGGAAAGTTCAAATGTGAACCACTTTTTGGTTGTGAACGTGAGGACAACCGAGAGCGCGACACGTGGCGGCTTTGAGTGTGGTCCCCTCTTTAATTCAATGCCCTCCCATGAATCGCGCCTAGTCATCCGCCGTGGATCTGACGTGGCGCCTAGTCATCCGCTACGTGTCGCGCTCTCGGTTGTCCTCACGTTCACAACCAAAAAGTGGTTCACATTTGAACCCACCCCTATATATATATATATAGGGGAAGTATCCGTTGCAAACCACCTAGATTGTGCAAACTATACAAACCTAATCTTAACCATTGATTTTCTATTTATTTCCATTGATTTTGTGTATCCCTAATTTTTAGGCAGTTTTTTTAAAATGCGGTTGAGAGAATTTAGGAACCTAATTAATCTACACCATTGATCATGTAAATGTATGGTTGAGATTGGTTTGTATAGTTTGCACAATCTAGGTGGTTTGTAACGGATACGACCCCTATATATATATATATATATATTAGAGTAATTTATTTTTTTGGTCCCTGTAATTTTAATCAAGAAATAAAAAAGTAAGCCAAAAGACGAAAATACCCATCATGTGCTGTGTACATGGGGCTCTAACGAAGATAAAGCAAATACGTTGAAGTTATGGACTCAAAATGTTATAAAGTGTAAACCACATATACCAAATCAATAATTATTTTAAAAATGAACCCAAAGTTTTAAAACCATCAAACCACATAAACCAAAAATTTAATTAACTATAACTTAATAGTATGAGTTTTGAAGGGAAAAACATTAAAGAATTTAGAAAAGAAGAATATGTTATATCTTATATGTGTATAGACTATAGACAAAGATAATCCTTGATATGTAACTGGATCTGCTATCTTCATGGTACCAAATTGGACCTACGATTTACAAACATATTGACGCAGTGGGAAACGTGGTACGGATCGACAAACGTCAACCCGAAAAATAAACGACGTTCACAAGCGTGAAACGCCAATAAACGAAATAATTCGTAAGAACGATAAACAAAGCAAAAGCTTTAATTGTATTAATATTGAATTGAATGAATAATAATCAAGCTAAAGGGTTCTTAAATAGGCTAGGAAACATAAATCAACTAGGAAACAATTAAGGAAAAGGAAATTAAAGTTACCTAAATTAATCCTAACTTGGTGATAAAGAAAACTAGAAAAAGGAAACTAAATAACTAGGAAAGGCAGGAAAATCGGATAGAGGTGCTGCAGCATCTTCGCGGCGCGAACAAGAGCCTCGTGGCGCGAAGGTCTTGAACGCGAAGGTCTTGAGTTTCTCGTTTTACGTCATCGAGAGGAGGCTCGCGGCGCGAGATAGGGCCCTCGCGGCGCGGGCAGGCACCAGTGAGGTTTGGTCTTCATTCTGGCCTGTATCAGTCTCCTCCACTTCATAATAACTCGACCCCGAGTTCATACCAACAATCAAACAGTTGTCTTCTTTCTTCTTGGTATTCTTTTCGAAGCGCGAAACTGGTGTCATTGCAATCTTGTGCTTACCCCCAATGGAATATCATCACGTTGTCCCTTCCTTTATACATAACATCGTTATCGTACTGCCAAGGACGACCGAGAAGGACATGACAAGTGTTCATGTCGAGTACATCACAAAGTACATTTTCTTTATAATGTTTTCCGATGAAGATTGGTACTTTGCATGTGCGAGATACTCGAACTTGCAGACCTTGCTTCACCCAACCGAGTGAATAAGGTGTATCTAGAGGCTCGGTTGGTAGCTTCAAATAATCAACTAGTTTCCGTGACACAAGATTCTCGCAGCTACCGTTATCCACAATGAGATCGCACACTTTGTTGTTGACCGAACAATGAGATCTGAAAAGATTGTTGCGTTTTCCGTCTTCTTTCGGCGCTAGTAAAACCCGTTGAACAACGATGTTGATCTTTTCCGAGAGGTCTTCTTCGGCAAACTCGGCACCTTCATAGTCGCTATTTTCGCTCTCTCCGTCTTCAACTAACCCTACAGTTTTCCGTTTAGGGCATTCGTTGGATTTGTGACCCGGAAGTCCGCACCGATAACACTTGGTTCCCGTTGGCTTAGCGTACGGATTAGGATTCTTTGGAGGAGTTGCTTTCAGTTGCGATCCACCATTCGGGTTGCTAGTTGGAGTTTTGGGAGGATGGTTGGTGTTGCGAGGGACATCGAACTCTTTTGCGTCGGTTGAGCTTTCACCAAGTTCTTGGGAGGTTTGGCCGGGGTACCGTCGGTACGTCGATCGGACGTTTTTCTCCATTAACTCGGCTTTCATGGCTAAGTTGGAGGCTTCGGCGACAGTCCATACAGTTTGGAGTCCAATCTTGTCTTGGATGGAAGATTTCAATCCACTGATGTAGCGTGCGACCTTTTGGCCCTCCATTTCACCCAATCGGTTTCGGTTGGAATAACGGATGAACTCCGTTGTGTATTCGGATACGGATCTGGTACCTTGCGAGCAATCCAAATACATCCGATAGAGAATCTGCTCATAATCTTCCGGTAGGAAACGATCAGACATTAGTTGTTTCATTCGCCTCCACGAGCGAACTGGACCTTTGCGTTGTCGTTGTCGCTCGATAGTCAATCGATCCCACCAAACGGCGGCGGTACTCTTTAACCGAAAGGCAACCATCTTCACTTGTTTACGCACCGGGATCTCCATGATCTCAAAAAAAACGGTCAACCTCGATTTGCCAATCGAGAAAATCTTCGACGCCAACATTCCCGTTGAAGTAGGGAATATCGGCCTTCATTCGGTAGTCGGGATCGTTACGAGGTGGTTGTTCTTCCTCCTCGGGTTCCGATTCGGAACTAGAGTGAACATTGGGGGTTGGTTGGCGTGGTGGCGGTCTATGCTCGGGATCGTTTCGAATCGGTCGTCCGTTGAGTATATTGGCAAGGGTGGTGGTGTTGGCGTTCATGGAGGTGATGAGGGTGTTATTGTTGTTGGTGAGGGCGGTATTGAGGGCCGCGGTAAAGGCCGCGGTGATTTCCTCAATATCGGCACGGTGGAGTCGTCGGTTATCTCCCATCACGAGGTCGAAAAAGAGGCAGGTAGTCTGGCTCTGATACCAACTGACGCAGTGGGAAACGTGGTACGGATCGACAATTGTCAACCCGAAAAATAAACGACGTTCACAAGCGTGAAACGTCAAGAAACGAAATAATTCGTAAGAACGATAAACAAAGCAAAAGCTTTAATTGTATTAATATTGAATTGAATGAATAATAATCAAGCTAAAGGGTTCTTAAATAGGCTAGGAAACATAAATCAACTAGGAAACAATTAAGGAAAAGGAAATTAAAGTTACCTAAATTAATCCTAACTTGGTGATAAAGAAAACTAGAAAAAGGAAACTAAATAACTAGGAAAGGCAGGAAAATCGGATAGAGGTGCTGCAGCATCTTCGCGGCGCGAACAAGAGCCTTGCGGCGCGAAGGTCTTGAACGCGAAGGTCTTGAGTTTCTCGTTTTACGTCATCGAGAGGAGGCTCGCGGCGCAAGATAGGGCCCTCGCGGCGCGGGCAGGCACCCGTGAGGTTTGGTCTTCATTCTGGCCTGTATCACATATTTTATGGTGATTGGTATGAATTACATTTTCCATCCCTATAGTTTACGAAAACTCTAGTTTTACTCCTTTATTCAATGCATCCACGTATCAAAAGCGTTCTTCAAACTATTTACTTTTTTGAGGGGCATAACGTAATTACTTGTGGATTACGTGAGGAATGCCGCGTCCACTACGTGTGAAAAGGACAAAGTTGCCCCACAGGAAACCGGGGCCCACCACGACTCTCAAAGACCCAAAAGATACGATAAATAAATATTTATAAACGAGAAAGATAACCAAAAATTTCCGTTGATAGAAAACCAAAATTTATTAATTTCTAACTGAGTTTTGAAGTGTCTTATATTTATTTTATTTTGAATTTTGAAATGTTTTAAAGGATTTTCTATTCATAACCTTTATTAAAAAAAGGAAATATCAAAATATAAGAGTCTACAACGTTTTTCATCCCAACTACAAGGGCAAAAAGGTAATTTACCATGCCAATTATGCTCACAAGCGGCATTATCCTCGCGATCCTTCGATAATATTCATAAATCTACAACCACTATTTATACCATCAAAATTCACCATTTCAATCTCAATTCAATCACACCAAAATTCTCCCTTCATCCATCCATCCATCACTCGATCATGGCGGCGCGTTACGAACTGGAAGTCACCATCTCCTCCGCCAAAAACCTCAAAAACGTCAACTGGCGCCACGGCCCTCTAAAGCCGTACGCCGTCGTTTGGGTCGACCCGAAAAACAAATGCTCTACGCCGGTAGACGAGCAAGGCGACGAATCCCCGATCTGGGATCAAAAGCTCGTGATCCCGATCGACGGTCCCATCGACGAATCCACGCTCCACATCGATATCGTTCACGCCAACGCGGCGGAGGACACCAAGCCGTTGATCGGCTCCGCGAAGCTCAAGCTTAAGGAGGTCGTCGACGAGGTCGGGATCGGCGAGTTTTTCGCTGACGACTTAAAGCTTAAGCGTCCCTCGGGACGTCCCCATGGGAAGGTGGAGGTTAAGCTGTGCGTGAGGGAGCCGCGCTATCGTGCGCCGGATCCCTACTACGCACATCCGCCTCCGTACGGTGTTCCGCCGCCGCAACAATACGCTCCGCCACCGTACGGCGGGAGTTATCCCAACGCTGCACCGCAGCCCTACGGTGGCGGTTATCCTTACGCTGCACCACCAGCGGGGTATCCGTATTCTTCTTACGGTGCTCCTGCACCCCCTCAATACGGGCAGGCTGCTTACGGGCAGCCTGCCTATGGCGGTCAACCACCGTACGGCAGTCAATCGCCGTACGGCGGTCAACCGTCGTATAAGGAGGAGAAGAAGAGTAAGTTTGGGATGGGGACCGGAGTGGCGGTTGGAGCGGCGGCGGGGCTGTTGGGTGGGCTGGCGATAGCGGAGGGGATTGATTACGTGGAAGATGAGATTGCCGAAGATGCCGCCGAGAAGGTTGAAGAAGATCTCGGGTACGATGTGGACGATGAGTAGATCCTTTTTACTTTTTTTTAGAAGGAATTGGAATATGCTGATTTAATGGGTTTCTAAATAATTAAATGGAACTTTTATGAAAATGAATTTGCATATATATAATTGGTTTGTTTTTTTTCTTGTTATTTATCGTAATTATATATAGCAAAAGATGAACAGAAATATAATATACTTTAGTTGGAATTCTTTTATATGATTTTGAGAGTCATTTGATGAAAAATTATTAAGTGGTTTATAATTGAAATTTATGTATTTGTAACATTCAAGTGCGGTGCAGATCCGAATGATGGCATCTTTAACATTTTCTTTAAAATATAGAAAATAAAAAATAGAAAAGATTTTAAACTAATATCTTGTTTTAATAGGTTTTTAAAAGTGGATTGGTACATACACCATTTTACTTAGCATATGAATTCATGTGTGAAACAGGTATAGATAGCAAACAAATTAAAGGGTGTATTTAGCCCACTCCTTTTAAAAACTTATTTTAAAATAAGAAATTACAAAAATGTATTGACTTTTTTTTAAGTACAATCTCAAAAAAAATTACTAATGATAAATCTAATACAAAATCTTGAAAATAAAATGTTAAAGAAAAATAAATATTTTATTAACTGAATATATCAATGATAAAATATTTAAAAGATAATTCTAATGAAAAATCTTTTTTAATAAATCCATGTTACTAAATACTTGAGTTTTACTATTGGTAAAGTTTAAAAATTACGGCTATTACTACCATCTTCGCTTTCCACAATGATAGTTTGCTTTTCATTTTCTCTATTACCGGTTCCACGTTTTCAATCTTCGCATCATTGCACCAACCGGTAAGCCGGCATAAGCAAAAAAGGAAGAGAGCCACCTTCTCTCACGCCTCCCCCTAGCCCGTGCTTGCACTTCCTCTTTACTAATCCCTATCCCATAAAGCTTGCTTTTCCTCATATCAGTTTTCATCCCTGAGATCTCCCGAAAACATTCCAATAATCTTGAATACATTTATAAGTTTAGCAAAGCTCCACTTCCCAAAAAAATTGTGTCGTCCACGAACTGAAGGGGTGAGATCGCTATGTCTTCTTGGCCCACGATTACCACTTTGAAAAGACCCTTTTTCCAATGCCTCCTCCATCATGAGGTTTAGATTTTCTGTAGCAACTAGCAAAAGAAAATACGAGAGGAAATCCATCAAGATTAGAAAAAAGAATATTAGAATCGTATGAAAATGGAGATAAAAAATGAAGAACATCTAACTGAATCGTCGAGAGGAGTTGTGGACCGTTACCCTATGAATTGTATAAAAATCCCTGCATCTCCAAAGTATGAATCATCGTCATCTTAGAGGCCTGAAATGTAGTCTTGGGGGTGCGGACGGTCAGAGAAGTGTGGGAAGGATTGTGAGCGATTTTTGAAGCTTTTTGCACATGGTGCATAAATAAGTTGCAAAGTTGAATTTTAAGAAAGATGCATCAAAAGTAGCACTTTATGTATCAAAATATGTTTTTTAAGTTTGTTTACATGTTTTGGGACATCTTCAATAACTATGCTAAAATAAAGAAAAATAAGGGACTATAAGATGTATGTTGCTCCATCAAAGTATCCTTCACAAGTTTGCATACTAAAATAGTAAAAATCTATAAATATAGAAAGAAATAACTATTCCAATACTATCAAAAATAAAATATATTAAAAATAAATGTTTAAGATAGAAAACAAGTTTTTTATTAATTATATTAATTGTTTTAATAATATTAATGATAGAATTATTATAATATCATATTGTGAGAGATTCAATTATAGATATAGATATCAAAGATATATTAAAACAATGGGAGATTGAAATTCGAAATTTGTAATTTGATATCATTGATATATCCATATAAATATAGACATCTTAAAACAGTTGGGAGATTGAAATTATAAATTTGTGATTTCAAGTTGAAGTTTTGGCATACAACAGACGGACTATTTAGTTTTTTCTGGTGAAATTACTCTCCATCGATCATATGGCTGGAGGACGTGATGCACCGGCGATCGGAATCGACTTAGGTACGACGTACTCGTGCGTAGCTGTTTGGCAACACGGACGAGTGGAGATCATCCCCAATGAACAGGGCACCAGAACAACACCTTCTTGTGTAGCTTTCACTGATACGGAGCGTTTGATCGGTAATGCGGCCAAAAACCAAGCCGCGCTGAACCCGACCAACACGGTTTTCGGTAAAAGATATATATTTGTTGTAAAATTATATACTGATATACTGTAACCTTTTAAAAAAAATGTGTTGAATCTCAAATAAGTGTATGCTCTTGCTATTTGGCTTTGATTTTCTAATCTGGTGACACCTTCAATATATACCGAATTGTTGAGCAATGTCCCATATCGGACACAAAGTGAACTTGTAATGTGCTTATAAGGGTCTTAGGCTACTCCTTTCATAGCCAATTGGTTTTGAGTTGGAACCCCACAAACTTACATGGTATCAGAGCAAGGTTCACCCGTGGTTGGTAAAAAAAAAAGCCGCACTCCACGTAACCCAAAGTATCCACGTGTTAGGCTAAAAGAACGCCACACGTGAGGGGGCGTGTTGAGCAATGTCCCACATAAGTGAGCTTGTAATGTGCTTATAAGGGTCCTAGGCTACTCCACTCATAGCCAATTGGTTTTGAGTTGGAACCCCACAAACTTACACGAATTGGTTTGTTTTAATTGTATCCAACTTGAATGATGTTGATTTGAATCTTGTAGATGCTAAGCGACTGATTGGAAGGAGCTACGGTGATGCAACGGTGCAGGGTGACATGAAAGTTTGGCCTTTCAAAGTTATTGAAGGGAAAAGTGGTAAGCCTAGGATTGTGGTCACATACAGAGGCGTTGAGAAGCAGTTTGATGCTGAGAAATATCTTCAATGGTTCTTTCCAAGATGAAAGAGGTGGCTAATGCATACCTTAACACCGATGTGAAAGCAGCAGTGATCACCGTTCCTGCTTATTTTGATGATTCACAACGACAAGCAACAAAAGATGCAGCTACTGTTGCAGGTCTGGATGTTCTTACGTTGTAAGTGAACCTACAGCGGCCGCAATTGCTTATGGGCTAGACCAAAAGGCCACCATCAACGGTGATGTGAATGTGCTTATTTTTGATTTGGGTGGTGGTACTTTTGATGTCTCTCTTCTAACCATCGGAAAAGGGAGCTTTGAGGTTAAAGCTGTTGGTGGTGATACTCATTTGGGTGGTGAGGATTTTGATAATCAAATGGTGGAATACTTTGTCTCCGAGTTCAAAAGAAAATATGGAAAAGATATTAGTATGAATCTTAGAGCATTAGGGAGGTTGAGGGTTGCTTCGGAGAGAGCAAAGAGGATTCTCTCCTCAACTACTATGACGTCCGTAGACATCGACTGCTTGTATGATGGTATTGATTTTTCGTCAAGGATAACTCGGGCAAAATTTGAGGAGCTAAATATGGATTTCTTGAACAAGTGTATGGAATGCGTGTCGAGGTGTTTGGATGATGCAAAATTGGAGAAGAATATGGTGGACGAGGTAGTTCTTGTTGGTGGTTCAACACGGATTCCAAAGGTCCAACAAATGTTGCAGGATTTCTTTGATGGCAAGGAGCTTTGCAAGAAGATCAATCCTGATGAGGCTGTTGCTTATGGTGCAGCAGTTTTGGCTGCAAACATAAGTGGTAAGGGCAATCAAATGGTTAAAGATTTGACGTTATTGGATGTCACTCCTCTTTCCCTTGGTGTGGAGTCGCATGGAGAAATCATGACTGTTATGATCCCTAGAAACACACCCATACCTGTTACAAGGGAGGAGGTGCGGATTACCCTTTATGACAACCAATCCCGCATGCGGTTTAAGGTTTATCAGGGTGAGAGAAGTCAAACAAAAGACAACGTTTTGCTAGGAGAATTTACGCTTAACAACATCCCTCTTGCCCCTAGGGGTGTTACAAAAGCAAACCTTCGTTTCAGCATTGATGCCAATGGAATTCTACATGTTTCTGCCAAGGAACCATTAACTGGTCAGAGTAACAACATCACGATCACAAACGATAAGGGAAGACTTAGCAAGGAAGAAATAGACAAGATGTTGGAAGACGCCGAGAAATACAAATATGAGGATCAAGAGTTCAAAAAGAGGGCAGAGGCTTATAATGCTTTGGAGGATTTTGTTTATGAGATGAAAACAAAATCCAAGGATCCCAACATCAGGAAGAGGTTAAGTTTGGAAGATCTGAAGAAGATGGATGATGTGGTTGAGGATGCAATGGAGTGGGTTGAGATAAATAAGTTTGCAGATATCCATGTCATATTGAAGAAGAAGGAGGAATTGGAAAAGGTGTGCAACTCCATAGTTGGTTGGTTTCAATCATCCTCAAAAGTTTCTCAAATTTTGGCAAAATGGGGAATATGGAAATTTTAATAATTATATATGGAGATTCATACTTTTGGTTTTTCATTTTGAAGAAGTTTTAGGAAATATGTCAAGAGTTTGCAGATATCCAGTCCCCTTACGAAACTTTCATTATTGGGTTAGCCATACACTTCACATGTTTCTAGCAATTCACAAAATTATGTTATGATAGTTATCTGACATTTACCATCTCTAACTACAACAAAAAATTAAATACCAAAATTAGTGGGTTGTTTAACATCGAAAAAATTCTGTTTCAACTATATTGCATGTACTTTATTAATTTTTTAAGTATGGTAACATGCTTCTTTTATATATACTCATATATATATTATATATATCAACTAATTATAGTTGATATATAAAATTTTATATCATGTATCGGTCAACTGTATATATTTGAACTTTTTTTTTAACAATGGTTTTATGACAACAAAGCTAGCAACAAAAAAGGGTCAAAAAAATCCCCGAATTACAAAGCCAATCAAATCATCCCATAGTCCTATCCGACACCCTCCTATTACAAACCCACGAGAAGACCAAGAACTGAATCGAATAAACAATATCTAATTTTTTGAACTCATCGTTGTTAACACACCACCTTGTTTTTACCTTGCCAAACCGCCCAATAGTAGGATTGAATAACTGTCTCCTTGATTAGACTTTCATTGTAAGGAGAGCCGTCCCCTATGTTGGCGCAAGACACCGGAAAAAATCCCACCATTTGCTTAATGCAATACAAACCTCGCCCGATATACTACAATTAACGAAAAGATGATCACCGCTCTCGATCGGGAAGGTTGTGGCAAAGAGGACAGCTTGAGGTTGTCAACTATATTTGATATATGATGGTATAATATTATACCAACTAAATTAATAAAATAAATTTTAAAAAACTTCTTAAATTATTTTTTTAGCAAAGATATAATTAGTTTTATTTTCTCTCTTATCAAATACTAAAAAATGCTTTTTTTTTTCACAATGAAATAAGAAAATAAAAACACAGACACACTTTTACATGTTACAGACATAGGCCTGTAAATGAACCGAACGTTCATGAACCGTTCGTGAATTTGTTCGGCGGGAAGTTCGTTTATGTTCGTTCGTTTAATAAATGAACGAACATGAACAAGATTTTACGTTCGTTTAAATAAACGAACTGTTAGGAATAAAATCTGAAGAAGCAGTAGTTAAAGAAAGTACTGCTGCAAGATACTGCTAAAAGATTTTGAGAAGATAAAGGAAGCTGAGAAGATAACGATCCTTTTGAAGATAGTGATACAATCTTGGAGATAATTCTTATCAATCTGATTGTACTTATCTAAATAGTTTGTAATCTGTATAAATAGTAGCTAGCGTTTATCAGGTTAGATTACAAGTTTTTCATAGAAAATATTAGCCTCAAGATACTTTGCTGATCCTTGCTTTAGAGAAGTTTTGCACGTCTGTATTCTACAGATTGGGGCTTTTGGTTGTAAGTAAATTCTGATCAATTGATAAAAGTTGTGTCATCTATATCTGCATTACTTGATTATTGTTAGTTGTTTCCGCAAACTGTTTAACTTTTATTCTGAGTTTGGTTAAGTTTAATATTCGATCCTGACAAGTGGTATCAGAGCCATTATAACTCAGATCTGGTAAGTTGGTAAGTAATGGAAGGTATGGATAGTTTGATGATTTCTAAAGTTCCAATGCTCAAACCAAACGAGTTTGACATGTGGAAAATTAGAATCAAGCAACACATCCTTCTCAATGATTATACTATGTGGGATATCATTGAGAATGGACCTGTTGAGAAAAAGACCACTGAAGAAGGTGTTGTTGCTCCACCTAGGACTGATGCTGATAGAAAAATCAGACAGACTGAGATGAAAGCATTAAGTACCTTATTACTAGCAATACCTAATGAATATCAACACCAATTTAGCCATTGTGAGAATGCAAAAGTATTATGGGAAACTATTGAGAAAAGATTTGCAGGGTCTAAAAACACTAAAAGAAATCAAAAGGCCATTCTCAAGCAACAGTTTGAGAACTTCGCCTCTTTAAAGAATGAGACCATGACCCAAACGTTTGATAGATTCAACAAAATCATTGGTGAACTAGCAACGGTTGGGGTAAAGATGGATAATGATGACATAAACCGAAAGTTTTTGACATCTCTTGGAGATGAATGGACCATGTATACCATCTCATATAGACAAAGTGATAACCTTGATCTCAAAGATCTTGATGATCTTTATAATGATTTAAGGATCTTTGAGAAAGAGGTTGAAGCTAAAAGAAAACCCATTGGATATTCCCATAATACTGCTCTATTCTCAGACTCTACTGCTACTGAGTCATTAGGTACTGCTAGTTGCACTAAATCTGATCAAAGTCATGAGCAAATATTTGAAGCCTTATTAGCAAATCAGTCAACAATGCCTTTGATGACTGAGGATCTTGATCAAATAAATGCTGATGATCTTGAAGAGATGGATCTAAAGTGGCAAATGGCTATGATAACTGTAAGAATGAACAGATTCATGAAAAGAACAGGTAGAAAGAGCTTTGGAATGAGGAGAAGTGACAGGTTAGGTTTTGACAAATCAAAAGTGGAATGCTTTAATTGTCATGAACTTGGACACTTTGCAAGAGAATGCAAAGGACAAAGAAGCACACAGCAGCAGAATCCATCCAATCAACAGCAGCATAATCACACCTCAAATCAGAACAGATACCACAGGCCAACAAATCAAGAAACATCTCAGGCATTGGTATCTCAAGAAGGAGCAGGTTTTGACTGGAGTGATCAGGCTGAAGAAGGATTGCAGAACACAGCACTCATGGCTGAAGTAACTGAGGACACATCATCAGAGATACCAAGAGAGGTAAGAACTAAACTCTGTTCTCAATCATGTTTGGAAACTGTTAGAAAGTACAGAGAAAAGATTAATGATCACTGTACTGTCCAACAGAAAGGATCCATCAAAACTGCAAAAGTCAGAGGAAATCAGAGAAATTGGAATAAGCAGTGGGCACAAAAGCAAGGCATTGATCTAAATAAGATAAACAAACCAAAACCTTGCTTTATATGCTGTAAGCTGAACCACTTGGCTAAAAACTGCTATTTCAATCCTAAAAATCAGAAGGTTTACAAAAATAAATATTCTGACTTTGGGAAAGGAAATCTGGCAAAAAGGACTTGGAATAATCATTCAAAATCCAAAAGGAGGTTTGTTAAGAAACAACAGTCTTATTCTCAGACAAATATTGGTAAAAAGATTTGGGTACCAAAGAAAGTGGTCATTGACACCAAAAGTACTACAAGCAATATAGAAAGCAGCAGTTTGAAAACTGATGCTGAACACAGCACTATCAAAGATAAAGCTAGCAGTACTTCAGGGGATCAAAGAACTGAGGAACCCAAAATTGTTTCTACAAACTCAAGCCATGATATTCCAAATTCTGCTGATGTTCTAGAACCTAAAAGGTTGGTAACTCATACCTATGTTAATGAAAAAGGTGAATCCAAGACTGCTCAGGCTTGGATTCCCTTAAGTCACTAATCATTTACTTGATGTGCAGGGCAATCAAGGAGAGGAGGAGGATTTATGGCATGTGGACAGTGGTTGCTCTAGGCACATGACAGGCAATGCTACTCATCTTGAGGACTTTAGAAGGTTCAATGGAGGGTATGTTGCCTTTGGTGATAATCCTAAAGGTGGTAAGATTAGTGGAAAGGGTAAGGTAACCAAGAGGTGTTTAACTCTTGAGGAAGTGTACTATGTTGAACAATTAAGATACAACCTGTTAAGTGTATCACAGGTCTGTGACAAAAAGCATAGCATATTATTCAATGAAGATGAATGCATTGTACTCTCTCCAGAATTCAAGATAGTTGATCAAAGCATGATACTATTGAGAACTCCCAGAAGAGACAATGTTTATTGTTTGGACTTGAATAAAGCTTCAACAATTCCTTCACTAAGGTGTTTGATTTCTAAAGCTTCAAAAAGTGAATCATCCTTATGGCACAGAAGGATGTGTCACATGAATTTCAAAAACATGAACACCTTAGTAAAATTGAATTTGGTAAGAGGTTTGCCTATGAAGGAATTTGTATGGGAAGAAAATTGTGTAGCCTGTCTGAAAGGAAAGCAACACAAATCATCACATAAGTCCAAAGAGATAAACACCATCTCAGCACCCTTACAGCTATTACATATGGATCTGTTTGGTCCAACCAATGTAATGAGTATTGGAAAGAAGTCATATTGTTTGGTCATTATTGATGATTACTCAAGATTCACTTGGGTATTCTTTCTTAGAACAAAGGATGAGACAAGTGGACTGATCAAATCCTTTGTGAAAAGAGTAGAAAACCAAACTAATTTGAAAGTAAAAGTCATAAGATCAGACAATGGGACAGAATTTAAGAATGCTGACTTAAACTCTTTCTGTGATGAAAAAGGAATTGAAAAACAGTATAGTGCTCCTAGAACTCCACAACAAAATGGAGTTGCTGAAAGGAGGAATAGAACTTTGATTGAAGCAGCAAGGACAATGTTGGCTGATTCTAAACTTCCTATCACCTTTTGGGCAGAAGCAGTAAATACTGCTTGCTATGTGCAAAACAGAGTCCTTGTTAAATCAAAAGGAAAGACCCCCTATGAACTGTTTAAAAAGAAAAAGCCCTACATTGGATTTCTAATTCCTTTTGGTTGTCCATGCACTCTATTGGATACCAAATCACAATTGGGTAAGTTTGACAGCAAATCTGTAGATGGTTTCTTTGTTGGATACTCAACCCAAAGTAAGGCTGTAAGAGTGTTCAATAGCTCCTCCAGGATAATTGAAGAAAGTGACAATGTCAAATACCTTGAGAACACTCCCAATGTGCCTGGTAGTGGACCTACATGGTTATTTGATATTGATTCACTGACTAATTCTTTGCTTGTGAGCCATGCAGTAGAAACAGGTACAACAGCACAAGAAGCAGCAGGTTCCATTCAGGCAACACCTTTAATACTTGTGCCAGTACCTACTGCTGATCCTGAAGAATTCTGTTCTGCTGATAGATCTGAACCAGCAACTGAGACTGAAGTAGCTCTCACTCCAAACATTGAACAAAGTCACTCAGATGATCAGAGCCAAAGTGAGTCAGCTGAAGAAGAGAACAAAGAAGAAGAAGTGGTTGATGAACAAGAGCATAATGACACAAATCTTGAAAGTAATCTGCATGAAGAACCTGTTCATCTGACAAGAACACAGAAGAATCATCCTTCAAGCCTGGTGATTGGTGATCTTGAAACTCCAATGGTTACAAGGAAGAAGGCCAATGCTCAACAAGAAGAGAAGATAGGACTGATGTCTTGTTTTCTGTCACAGATTGAACCCAAGAAGGCATATGATGCAATGAAAGATCCAAGTTGGGTAGAGGCAATGCAAGAAGAACTTCTGCAATTTGTCCTGCAGCATGTATGGGACTTGGTGGATTTACCTAAGGGACACAGGGTAATTAGCACCAAGTGGATTTTCAGAAACAAGAAGGATGAAAGAGGGATAGTTATAAAGAACAAAGCAAGACTGGTAGCTCAAGGTTATACTCAAGAAGAAGGCATTGATTATGATGAAGTATTTGCACCAGTTGCAAGAATTGAAGCAATTAGACTCTTTTTGGCCTTTGCTTCATTCAAAAACTTCAAAGTATATCAAATGGATGTAAAAAGTGCCTTTCTTTATGGGAAGATAGAGGAAGAAGTATATGTGAGTCAGCCCCCTGGTTTTGAGGACCCAAATAATCTGGATAAAGTCTACAGGCTCAATAAGGCTTTATATGGATTACATCAGGCACCAAGGGCATGGTATGACACCCTGTCCACATATCTTCTGGAGAATGGCTTTAGCAGAGGAGTGATAGACAAAACCTTGTTTATCAAAAGAGAGAAGCAGGATATCCTTTTGGTTCAAATTTATGTTGATGATATTCTGTTTGGGTCTACTAAATCTAGCCTTTGCAAAGATTTTGAGACACTGATGCACAAAAGGTTTAAAATGAGTGCTATGGGTGAACTAACCTTCTTTCTTGGATTACAGGTAGAACAGAAGAAAGATGGCATCTTTATACACCAAACCAAGTATGTCCATGACATATTAGCTAAGTTTGGATTCAGGGATGTCAAACCAGTAAGTACTCCTATGGAAGCAAGGAAACAAATAGCCACAGATGTAGCTGGAAAGGAGGTGGATGTACATCAATACAGATCCATGATTGGATCCTTAATGTATTTAACTGCTTCCAGACCAGATATTATGTTTGCTGTTTGTGTTTGTGCAAGATTTCAGGTACAACCAAAGGAATCTCATCTTCAAGCAGTAAAAAGGATATTCAGATACCTCAAAGGACAACCCTGTTTAGGACTATGGTACCCAAATGATTCATCATTTGATCTATTGGCATATACTGATAGTGATTATGGTGGAGCAAACATGGATAGAAAATCCACATCAGGTGGGTGTCAATTTTTGGGAACCAGGTTAGTATCTTGGCAGTGTAAGAAGCAAACTTCAGTCTCCACATCTACTGCTGAGGCTGAATATATTGCTGCTGCTAACTGCTGCTCTCAGGTCTTATGGATACAGAATCAAATGCTTGATTATGGTTTGACCTTTCTGAATACTCCCATCTATATAGATAACACAAGTGCTATAAGTATAGTGAATAATCCTGTCAAGCATTCTAAAACAAAGCACATTGAAATTCGCTTTCATTTTATAAGAGACTGTAATGAAAAGAAGTTAATTCAGGTTTTGAAAGTCCACACAGATTACCAATATGCAGATTTGTTTACAAAGGCTTTTGATGTAGGAAGATTCATGTTCCTAGTGTCAAGTGTGGGCATGATAAATCCAGAATAACCTCTTTCCTTACTTAATTTGTGTCTTGTAAAATGTAATTTAGTGTTGCATGTGTTTTAGATTAATTACTTTTGCTATTTTTAGTACTAATGTGTTATCCTACTGTTAAAAGCTAGTGACTACTGCTCAAGGGTACTGAAGAGTTACACACGGATTGTAACTACTGCTGGACACGCGTTCAACCTACTGCTTTTAATTTTTATCCTCTTTAAAAGCAAAGATGAACCGTTTTCTTCCCTCCATCACTCTTATCACTTTTGCAATCGGAGATCAAACCCTATCTTACTGCTCTCTCTCTTTCTTGAATCCTTTCGAACCCTAATGGCTTCTTACAAATTCGTTTCTGGTCACAACAGGGTCGCATATCTCACTAAGGACGAGCACTCAACTGAATTTCATGAAATCATTGATTTCTTGAAACAATCGCATATTGCTACTGCTCTTTTGATGAATCCCAAAATCTACATATCTCATATGGAGCAGTTCTGGAGACATGCTAGGGTTACCACTGTACACATGGTACCTACGATCACCACTGTGATTAATGATCGTATTCTGAACATCACTGAGGCCTCGATTCGACGACATTTGAGTCTGGACGATTTCAATGGTAAGATCTCTCTTCCTCTTAAAGATCTTTTTGAATCTGTGTTAGAAATGGGGTATGAAGGCAATCCACAGTGTCTTACTTTTCAAAAAGCTCAATTTTCGCCCCAATGGAAGTTTCTCATTCACACTCTTATTCACTGCATTTCAAGAAAAGCCACCTCTTGGAATGAGTTCAGCAGTACCATTGCTTATGCTTTGGTCCTTCTTTCCAAAGGTGAGAAGTTTAACTTTTCCAAAATGATTTTTCATGATTTGTGTGAACAGATCAAATCTCCTATTTTGAAAAAGATTTTTCTGTACCCTAGATTTGTCCAAACCATTATCACTACTGAACTGGTAGGTTTGGAACATTCTGGAGATGTCTATAATCAGACTGAGTCTAGTGCCAAGGCTCTTCCTCATTTAAAGAAAACAAACAAATCTTTTTCTGGCACAGTCACTCCCTTGTTCTCTACAATGAGGGTAGTGACCCAACCACAAGGTGAGGACTCAGGCTTGAATCCTACATCTACAAGCACACCCCCTGAGATCCTACCCACACCTTCCACTCACAACAATCCTCAGATTCCTTCTTCATCAATCCCCAACCCCTCCCTTCAAACATATAACAGAAGATCCAGGATGGTTCCTCCCCTCCCTGTGATCATACCCAATGAGCCTATAAGCCCCTTATTGGACCAAAGTCCAGTAAGGAATCCTCAAAGGGAAACCATTGGAGATTCTCCCAACTCCCAGGAGGTGCCCTCTATGGAGATGCATGGGCATGTGGATAGTATGGCTCAATCTACTGCTTCTACACACAGTGCAGGGCAGGACAGATTGAACATAAATAAGACCATCTCCACGGCAACTCAAGATGGTAACACATCAAGAGGACCCTGGTGCCAAGAAACCACGGGGACAGATGGTGCCTCTGCTAGGCATAGGACCTCTGTTAATCTTTCCTGTGATCCATCTAGGATTGGTAACACATCCAACAATGGTGAGGATAGTCAGCTCTTGCAAGAATTGATGAAAACTGTACCTGTTCATACCAGGGAGATTGCTCAATTGAGAAACATGGTCAATGATCATACTACTCAGTTGCAGTCTTTATCCCTAAAACTTGCCAAGAAGGATATCATGCTCTCCAACCTAAGAAGATTGCTTCACTCTTTGTCATCCAAAAGAAAGAAAAGGTCTTCTACTTTCACAAAGGGGGAGAGTTCTAGCAAAAAGGGAGGTTTGTCTAAGGGGGAGCAGGAGCAAGAAGAAAAGGTGCAAGAGGAGGTGCAGCAGGATGATGATACTGTTGAGGAAGTTGTGAAAGCAGTAGACAGGCCGGAGGTAGAGACACAGGCTATTTTACCTACTGAGAGAGAAGCAGAAGCTCTGTCTGCTCTGTCTGATTTGATGCATTTGCCAAACAAAGTGGCATTTGGAGTACAAACTGGAGTTCACTTCAGAGAGCCAGCAATTCAGGTGCATGAAAGAAGAAGAGAACAAGAAGAGAAAAAGAAGGATAAGGGAAAAGGAATTCTGGTTGAAGAAGATCCAAAAACCAAAAAGAGAAAAGCAGAAGAGGAACTGTCTAAGGCCACAGCTGAGAGATTAGTGCAAGAAGATCAGCAAGATTTGCAAATAACTGTGGGAAGTCTTAAGAAGAAAAAGTCCATTGCTATAAAGAAGAATAAGAAGGATCCAAACACAGTTTACTGGGAGGATGAAAATCCCAAGATTGTGCATTGGGAGTGGAAAGAAGAAGGTGGTAAGGGCATGATGGTTGTGAAATGGAGCAATAATAAACTGGCAGAGTATGTTTTGTTTGATGAGTTTGTGGATCTGTGTACTAGGAAGGAGCTTGATGACTTTTATGCAGCAGGGGTGAGGTTGTATGAAAGGAAGCTGGAAGAAACAAATGCTATGATCAGGGCAACAATGAACTATCTGAGGTTCATGTATGCACCCACATCTGTACCTGGTTTTAATGTTGGAGTTATAAGATGGAAGGTTGCAGAAAGCTCAAAGGTAGTGATACTATGGCTGAAGAATGGAGAAATAGAGTATCAACTCTTTGAAAGGAATTACAGGATGTTGCCTGTAAAAGTAAATGATATTCTGAAGGTGTCTAACAGATATCTCAGACTCACTCAAATGGAAAGAGAATATGTAGAAAAAGTGAGAAATATCAAGAGAAGAGTATTTGGAGAAACAGTCCCTGAAATACCTGAGCATAATCCAACTGCAAAGATTGTGGCATGGAAGGTTATTAGTCTGAGTGGCAAACTGTACTTCAAGCTTGAAAGAGAAACTGGATACAGCTGTTACTGCAGTACTTTTGCTGAAGTCATTGAATGCTGCTCAAGAGAGAATTTGGTTGAGATGTTTACTTTGGGCAAGCAGTTGGAAGGAGAAGAGCTCAGTGAGGAACAAGGTGAGGAGATTTGTGTGAAGATCAGTCAGGGATTGGAATATTTGAACATGATGTTTCAACCTGAATTGGTTTCTCACATAATTGAAAGAGAAGTGGAGAGGGTAAAGGAATGGAAGCTACATGAAAACTGTGGAGTGTATACAGTTTATGTAAATGAAGGGATAATGGAGTGCTATTTGGTTGAGGGGGAGTATAAGCATCATGTGGAGAAATTGAGAATGATGAATAGAGCTGGATTGAAAGGTGGATTTGGTTCACCAATGGGTGATGAACTTGGCAGGAGGGTGATCAATCAGATCCTGAACTTAACTACTTAAAAATAGTTAAGTTAGGGGGAGATTGTTAGGAATAAAATCTGAAGAAGCAGTAGTTAAAGAAAGTACTGCTGCAAGATACTGCTAAAAGATTTTGAGAAGATAAAGGAAGCTGAGAAGATAACGATCCTTTTGAAGATAGTGATACAATCTTGGAGATAATTCTTATCAATCTGATTGTACTTATCTAAATAGTTTGTAATCTGTATAAATAGTAGCTAGCGTTTATCAGGTTAGATTACAAGTTTTTCATAGAAAATATTAGCCTCAAGATACTTTGCTGATCCTTGCTTTAGAGAAGTTTTGCACGTCTGTATTCTACAGATTGGGGCTTTTGGTTGTAAGTAAATTCTGATCAATTGATAAAAGTTGTGTCATCTATATCTGCATTACTTGATTATTGTTAGTTGTTTCCGCAAACTGTTTAACTTTTATTCTGAGTTTGGTTAAGTTTAATATTCGATCCTGACACGAACGAACACGAACAACGTCCTCGTTCGTTCAATTATGTTCGTGAACGTTCGATTATGTTCGTTCGTTTATGTTCGTGAACCGTTCGTTCGTTTACGTTCGTGAACTGTTCATTTATGTTCGTTTATTTATATTCGTATATATAATTATTTATAAACTATATATTTTTTATAAAGTGATTTATTTATTTAACTATGTTGTAAGTAAAGTTAAAATAAATACCACACAGCCTCTTCTCGACTACAACCCTAGCTGCTACCCCCATTTTCCAACTTTAGTGTCTACAACTCAACTCTCTCCTCTCACGTTCATTGCCTCTTCCTCCCACGTTCACAGCCTCTGTCTCTCGACTCGACGACTGCAACTCTCCTCTCACGTTCACTAAAAATCACTAGCAACATTTCATTTGTTTATGTTTGTTTGTGTTCGTTTATGTTCGTGAACCGTTCGTTTAAGAGTTTAATGAACGAACACAAACGAACACGAACATCCTTATGTGCTAAACGAACGAACACGAACACGATTTTTCGTTCGGTTAAGCGTTCGTGTTCGTGTTCGTGTTCGTTTAAACTTAAACAAACGAACATGAACAAGCTCCGTTCGTGTTCGTTCGGTTCGTTTACAGGCCTATACAGACACATCCATATTCATCTTTTGGGTTTGTTTTTTAAGAAAAAAAATTTGTTTTGATTTGGATATGCATTTAGTAATTTAAATCCATATATACCAACTGATAAGCATTATCTAATAAATGATAAATATTTTGAATAAAATATTATCTTAATAATCATTAAATTATAACAAAAATACCCAATTATTAATTCTAAAAATTAAATATATTATTATTAAACTTATTAGATTAACAAATCATATCTAGCTAAGCTGATCTTCCTAAGGGTTTTACTATCTTGGGGGTTGTGATGGTATCTTAGTCTATCCGGGTTAGAATCTAAGGGCAGTCAATTGAGAGGGCATGAGGACTACTCAGTCCTTGTGTTGGTCCAGTCATAGACTAGGTCGGCCAGCCGTTCTCAACCTAGTCAAAAACTGTGGTTGGGCTATAGATCCAGCATAATTAATTAGTTGGGTCGGGACATCAACGGATTACTGGGCTACCCGTGGATGCTCGATACCGCCGGAGAGACGTGGGTACGTATGCTCGTGGTAGTCGTTGTTCGGATGTCACGTTGCTACCAAAAAAAATTTAAAAATAATCGGATTAAATTATAGTAAAAAAATTGTTATAAAAAATATCAAAATTAAGATGTATACTTTTGGTTCTCTGAATAAAGATCTCGCTGGATTTAAATATAATTCATTTATATTTTTCTTTTCAGTTCTCTGATAATCCTAATCTTTATTTCATCGATATTTAAAAATCGAATTTTTTTGGCACACAACACACCGACCAATTATGAGAGTTCTAATCGTCTTAGGATTTGAACGGTTTCTTTCTATAAGTATTAGTAAAAACGCAAAAAGTTTGTTGTAGTTGATTAATTTTGTGTGTTTCTAAGCTTTTTATTTCTTGAGATCAACCAACGTATTGCATTTAGTGTTTTCCTGGTGAAATTAATTAGTTTCCATCGATCATATGGCTGGAAAACGTAAAGCACCGGTGATCGGAATCGACTTAGGTACGACGTACTCGTGCGTAGGTGTTTGGCAACACGGACGAGTGGAGATCATCGCCAACGAACAGGGCAACAGGACGACGCCTTCTTGCGTAGCTTTTACTGATACGGAGCGTTTCATCGGTGATGCAGCCAAAAACCAAGCCGCACTGAACCCGACGAACACGGTTTTCGGTAAATTATTTCTTGTAAAATAATGCATCAGCTAGGCTTAATTTCTGTCAGGGGCAGAGCCAGAAATTACCTTGTGTGGGGGCAAACTCTTAACAACAATCTTAATTATTAAAAAGTAGTTTGTTATACACAAAAAACCCTCCAAAATGTTAACAATAATCGTAATTTTTGTGTGAACGTAATATTTAAGGGGGGCAATTACCCAAATATTCATAATAAATAAAAAGAAAATTAATAAAATTTAAAATGTTAGGGGAGCAAGTGCCTACTCTGTCCCCCTCGTGGCTCCGCCCCTGATTTCTACGTGTAAAGTTAATGTATGTTTGTGTTTGAGTCTAATTGCTATTATAAAAAAATAGTTTGTAGTTGAAATCAAAAAACATTATCAAATACATGAAATCTTTTGGATCAAGTAATAGAACTTCTTTCTCAGTGATCATATGCCTGCTATTATTTGTATGCTTTTGGTTACTTTTAATCTTAACCAGCATTCAAAATCCTTGTTATCCATCACTCTCTCTGTTTCATAATTTTAACAATCTGTATATATTTTACCCTCTTTATGCCCTACTTGTTTGTTTTGTATGGTTTTGTTAGGTAGCATAAAAGTTATTAGGCTAGGGCACAACAATAAAATCGGGTTTATACAACATCAACAAATTTTAAGTGCCTAAATAGACCACTTTTTAGGAGCTTAGGTTTCTATAAAAAATTACACAATAACTTAACATATATATAATGTTGTTATAACACATTTTGTTAAATTTTAACAAGTTTTTTAGAATACTTGCTAAGATATTGTCATATTAATTATTTTATAAAACACTTTTGAGGATACTCCTATGAACATATGCTTTTATATTTTAAGACATTAGTTTAAATAGTCTTATATACATAATTTGATGTTTTTCTGTAAAATTTCTATAAATACTTCTTAAAATTAAAGTTCAAAATCGTTTTATAAATGTATTACAACATCATGTCTTTAGACAAAACACGTAATTGTTTGGCACTACAAATTAAGTCCTTCAAACAGTCTACTAGGATATTCTTTTCACATTTTTCGCGTCCGACCTCTAATTTTGTCATAAGGGTGAATGGCAAGCTGTTAATTTAAAGAATATATATATATATATATGAGAGAGAGAGAGAATATATATATAGAGAGAGAGAAAGGTACAAATAAGAACAATAACTTTTTAAGAAACGCAAAGACGATTCTCAACCACTAATCCGGTCAATAAATGCGGCTTTGACCAGGTCACCCTCCTTTAATCATCTCCACCCTCCATGAATCACATCAATCCTCCGTGATTGCGTCCACTGTAACTGAAAATGTGTGGCGGAGAATCGTCCTCGCGTTTTCTTAAATTGACATCGTTCTCGTATGAAGAAACCTCTATATATATATGGTTAGGTTTAAATGTGAACTCAATTTTGGTTGTGAACGTGAGGACCACTAAAATCGCGTCACGTGTCAATATTCACTCTGAATATCATGCATTATTCAGGGTGAATAAAGCTTAGACGCCTTTATTCATTCTGAATAATGCATGATATTATGAGTGAATATTGCCGCGTGACGCGATTTTAATGGTCCTCAGGCAGTCACGCTCACAATGAAAAATGAGTTTTCATTTGAACTTTCCTCTCTTTCTCTCTCTCTCTAAATATATATATATATATATATAGAGAGAGAGAGAGAGAGGAAGGTTCATGCGAGAAGCATATCAATTTATAGAGAACATGAGGAGCAACCTCAACCACTCATCTTCGGTTACGGTGGACGTGATCACGGAGGATTGACGCAATTCATGAGAGGGTAGAGATTATTAAAAGTGGGGGATCAGTCAAAGCTGCCTTTATTGACCGGATGAGTGGTTGAGATTGCTTTTCACGTTCTCTTAAAAAGTTATGTTTCTCATTTGAACCTTTCTCTCTCTACATATATACTCATCTTCTGTAGTGTGTTTGTGTTTTTCAAAATCATATGAATATGTTTTCTGATTCTTTCTATTGATTGGTTTTCCATGTTCTATCCAACATCCTTTTATTCTGGTATTGATTCTAACAATTTTATTTTTTATTTTTATGTTGATATATGTACTGAAATCTCAACATAGCACTCCATTATATGCGCTTGCTGTTTGATTTTGATTTTCTTATCTGGTGACCTTCAATATATATACCCAATTGGTTTGTTTTAATTGTATTCAACTTGAATGATGTTGATTTGAATCTTGCAGATGCTAAGCGACTGATTGGAAGGAGCTACGGTGATGCAACGGTGCAGGGTGACATGAAAGTTTGGCCTTTCAAAGTTATTGAAGGGGAAAGTGGTAAGCCTATGATTGAACTCGTATACAAAGGTGTCAAGAAGCAGTTTGCTGCTGAAGAGATTTCTTCAATGGTTCTTTCGAAGATGAAAGAGGTGGCTAATGCATACCTTAACGCCAATGTCAAAGCTGCAGTGATCACTGTTCCTGCTTATTTTGATGATTCACAACGTCAAGCAACAAAGGATGCTGCTACCGTTGCAGGTTTGGATGTTATGCGTTTGGTAAGTGAGCCTACAGTGGCCGCAATTGCTTATGGGCTAGACCAAAAGGCTACTCGTGTAAATGTGCTTATCTTTGATTTGGGTGGTGGCACATTTGATGTCTCTCTTCTTACCATAAAAAATGGGAGGTTTGAAGTTAAAGCTGTTGGTGGTGACACTCATTTGGGTGGTGAGGATTTTGATAATCGGATGGTGGAATACTTTGTTGCCGAGTTCAAAAGGAAACATAAGAAAGATATTAGTATGAATGGGAAAGCAATGGGGAGGTTGAGGGTTGCTTCCGAGAGAGCAAAGAGGATTTTGTCATCAACAACTCACACGTCCATAGATATTGATTCCTTGTACGATGGCATTGATTTTTCATCAAAAATAACCCGGGCAAAGTTTGAGGAGCTAAATTTGGATTTCTTTAACAAGTGTATGGAGAGTGTGTCGAGGTGTCTTAATGATGCGAAGTGGGCGAAGAGTAGGGTGGATGAGGTGGTTCTGGTTGGTGGTTCAACAAGGATACCGAAGGTCCAACAAATGTTGCAGGATTTCTTCAATGGCAAGGAGCTTTGCAAGAAGATCAATCCTGATGAGGCTGTTGCTTATGGTGCAGCAGTGTTGGCTGCAAACATGAGTGGTAAGGGCAATCAAATGGTTAAAGATCTGATGTTAGTGGATGTCACTCCTCTTTCACTTGGTATCCATACATTAGGAGATTTAATGAGTGTTATGATCCCAAGACACACGATCATACCTGTAACAAAGGAGGGAAAATTTGAGACTTCTTTTGATAACCAATCTTCTATTCTTTTTAAGGTTTATCAGGGAGAGAGAAGTAGGTCAATAGACAACAATTTTCTAGGTGAATTTCAACTTTCCAACCTCCCTCTTGCCCCTAGGGGTGTTACAAAGGCAAATGTTCGTTTCAGCATTGACGCCAATGGAATTCTACATGTTTCTGCCAAGGAACCATTAACTGGTAAGAGTAACAACATCACGATCACAAACGATAAGGGAAGACTTAGCAAGGAAGAAATAGACAAGATGTTGGAAGACGCCGAGAAATACAAATATGAGGATCAAGAGTTCAAAAAGAGGGCAGAGGCTCATAATGCTTTGGAGGATTTTGTTTATGTGATGAAAACAAAATCCAAGGATCCCAACATCAGGAAGAGGTTAAGTTTGGAAGATCTGAAGAAGATGGATGATGTGGTTGAGGATGCAATGCAGTGGCTTGAGATAAATAAGTTTGCAGATATCCATGTCATATTGAAGAAGAAGGAGGAATTGGAAAAGGTGTGCAACTCCATAGTTGGTTGGTTTAAATCATCCTCAAAAGTTTCTCAAATTTTCCGAAAATGGAGAACAGGGAATCTATTCTAATCAATTTTGAATTTTACAACTTGACTAACTAGATGAATGTGATTATATTTGAAGACTCTTACTTTTGATTTTTCATTTTGAAGATATTTTAGGAAATATTGTTAGAGTTAGTTGATTTTTGTATGTAATTCTTCATATTTTATGACCTTAATTAATTAAGAACTGCTGCGTTAATCTCCATATATTTTGAATTTGCAACTTTGTTAATTATTTGATAAAGTTGTGTTTGATACCTAGTCAATGGTTCATATTCTTAATTAAAGCTTGATATCTTCTATGTCGCTTTGCTCTCATTAATTGGGATTAAAAATTTATCAAAACATGTCTAGCCCAATGGTAAAGTAACATCCTGGCGGGTCAGTAGATGGTATCCTTAACTACCCGGGTTCGAACCCCATGGAGAGCATGTGGTGATATCCATGATCATGGGTCTACCACGTAGTACGCGGTACCCTTAATTAGGTTGGGTCGTGATCAATGGAACATGTCTGTATTTACTTATCGTTCAAAAAGGAATTGGGATCAAAAAGTCGCTAGCTTTGCTCCTGTTACCGTAAAAGAAGCAATGTAAAATTATGTAACCATAGGTAAGTATCTGACATTACAACATGAGGTAACTATATATGCATGGGCGTCTAACAAGTAAAAAGGCTTCGGCCAATGATAATGCCTGTGAAGGACCTATGGTTTGAGCTGACCGAAACCATTACGTATGGTACCCACTCACTCTATTCGAGACCTCATGCACGAGCTTGAGATGCTCGGTGACGAACTTGGCTTGTGCCACCTAGTTTGCCTATGGTTTTGAATTGAAGTCAATGTAACCGAACAACATTCTCACGCTATTTTGAGATTGCACAAACTACAATCCACATGAAAATACTTCTATGCTAAAATTGTTACCGACTAGACAGTGATTATCAATTGATCCAAAGCTCTCAAAGAAGAATAACCGTGGCTTTGGATAACTTCTGACATCTCTAAATCAAATGGGTTTGAAAACTCAAAATATATTGAAACTAGAAGGACAAACTCCCTGGATTTTGGTTGAATCCGTCGTTATAAAATTGGTTAATAGGACATTTTATTTTGAAAATGTCTTAAAATTTTGTTACGGCGATCAAAAACATCATAACATTTTTAGATAAAACATTTTATATTTAATCCTATAAACTTAAATCCTATAAAATACGTCATAAAAACATTTTTCTTATTTTATTTAAAACCCTTCCATAGTTCGTTTTGTTAGTGATCGACCTTGGCTTTTCTTTCCAAATAGACTAATTTTAAACGTTTATGCGTATACTTAATTGTTATGATTAATATATCACTTAAGTTGATCACTAACAACACAAATTAGGGAGGGGTTTAGTTATATCCTATTTTATGTACATTATAGCCTCCAAAATGATAATACAAGAGATACCGTTCCAAAAAGGTTTCTGGTAACATTTGTCGGGACTCGTTTCATACGTCATGTTAAGCTCATGTTAAGCTCATAGTGATATATACTATAAATCACAATATTAAACATATGCTTTTATAGATCATATTATATATGAATTAAGAACTTAGACTCTTAGACCATCTCTAATCCACCATTAAAATGATGATTTTTTCATTTCCAACCCAAAACACAAAATATAGAGGCCAATAAAGTATTTCCTTTATATTTGAAAGCAAATAAAGTAGGCCACTAAAACCATATATTACTATTTTATTTAACTTCTCTAATTATATAAGTATAAATTAATTATTTAGTGAAATTAATTTTTATAGTTATTGAAAAATACCTTTAATACCACTTATTAAATTTCTTTTTAATACCTTTAAAATAGCCATAAAATCCGTTAGGATGAATTGAGAAAATCCGCTAGTTGTGTATGGGAATGAAATCTGCTGAGCATCCACAGTGGTGGAACCTCTAAGAACCTCACTTAGCATATTTATTTCTGTCACATCATGCTTTAGCAGTCGGGCTTCGGCCCAAAATTGCCGAGGATTAGTCTGGGCCCAATGTGGTCTGTGATACCTCTTCCAAAAAAAAGGAAGAACCTCCTTAAAACTCACTGAGGTCATATCTTTTCTTTTTTTTGTAATATTATAGCAGAGGGTTTCGTGCTCCAAGCCGGGTTATCTGTGCTGGACCTTTACTTTCTTAAAAAAAGAAGAACCTAAAATAAACTCCATGGAGCTATTAATATTCCTTATTTTGTTTAATTATTTAAATTGATGAAAATTAGCAAGGAAAGGAAAAAGTATTACAAGAACTGTGTTCGTTCAAGCACCTGGGTTTAATAAGAATTTGATGACAAGAACCTCTGTCCTACATGAGGTTATTGTAAAAACCAAGAAGATACCTCAAGAAAACTCCATTGTGGATGCTGAATATAAGCATCACAGTGGTGGAACTCTAAGTGGTTTGGTTCGCTAGATGTTTTTAAGGAATTGGAATCCTGGAGGAATTGGAATCCTAGAAGGAATTGTTATATATAATTTATAATAATATTTAATATATACGTATATATATAATATTATATATTAAATATTGTATATAGGTTATATATAAATTATAATATATATATATATATTATAATAATAAATAAAGATGATATATATACATATAATTATATTGCTTAGAAGGTATTAATGATTGAGGGGTAAAAGGTAATCTGTCAAATTCCCAAGTCTATGGAATTTGAAATCCTTCCATATGCTGAAGGATTCTAAAATCCTTATCTGAGGGATTTCATTCCCTTCTGCAGATTCCAATTCCATCCTCAAAAGCCAGCCAAACATGGGAATCTCTGGGAATTGGATTCCAATTCCATCAGATTCCTAAGGATTCCAGCGAACCAAACACGCCCTAAGAACTTCACTTGCCATATTTTTCTCTGCCACATCATTGCCACCTCAACAAAGTAAGAACTTCCTTAAAACTCTACAGTGGAGGTTCTTATAAAAACCTACAGTGGAGGTTCTTATAAAAACCTCACTTTCCTTTTGTTATTTATCAATTATTATATAGATTTAATATATACATATATATTAAAATTTTCAAATATAATTTACTATTTTTCACTTTTATATTAATATTAAATTTTCAATCTATATACTTTATTAACATATATGAAAAACAATTAAAACACAAATATAATTTTATTGAAAAAGAGGTACACCGTTAAAAAATATTAATCTTTAAAAAGTATGACTAAAAACCTTTTTAATTAATATTGATCACTCGTAATCTCGATTCGACTAAATATGTTTAACCAGGTCGGAGCGGAGTTGATGATGAACTTCATTTGAGCATATCTCGAAAATCATTTGAAGATATTCAAGGAATTCATGGGTGGAACCTTGAAATATTTGTGTCGAGTTATCTAATTTTGATTTACAAGTAGAAAAATATTTAAAAATAATCTAAACATAATAAATTAATGAAATAATTAAAAATCAAACTTGTTAAAAACAACTTGTAAAATTTGTATAAAAATTTATAAGAAAGAAAAAATATATAATAATTTTTTAATTTAATTATATATGTTTTATTGCACAATATATATATGTTGTATAGATTTATTAAAAGAAAAAATAGTTAAGAAATAACAAAAATAATAACAGAAAAGGAAAGTATTACAAGAACCCGGGTTCTTGTTCAAGCACCTGGGTTCTAATAAAAACCTGTTACTGGACACAGGGGCGGAGCCAATGTTGGCCTTGGGTGATCCCAAGATCACCCTCACCCTTTAAAAACTATTTTTATATATATAGTTAAGACAGCCAGTAATTTATTATTGTTCTTTGGTGTAAACTGTGAGTTAAGAAAATCCCCCACTTCCATTAATTTTTCTATCTATAATAATATATAAGTTTATTATCTTAGTTTTATAAAAATTACAATATGCATAAATCTATGTCTTAAGAAATTAAGAAATTATTTTACTAGGATGAAGTTGGTTATTTTGATTTACTCTTGGAAGTCTAACAACTCTTTAGTTTTCATCGATCGTGTATATATATATACAGAGAAGAAAGTTCAAATGTAAACTCAATTTGGTTGTGAACATGAGGACAAATCTCAGCCACTCATCTGGTCAATAAAGACGACTTTGACTAGGTCCCTCCTTTAATAATCTCCACCCTCCCATGAATCGCGTCAATCCTCCGTGATCAAGTCTACCGTAACCGAAGATGTGTGGCTGAAATTCGTCTCACGTTCACAACCAAAATTGAGTTCACATTTGAACCTGACCCTATATATATAACATGTGATTTTAGAGTAAAATCATATGTGATACATAAACGTTTAGATGAGGGGCCTTTGCACTTGCAAGTTTTGCAGGACCTTGGTTGCGTTGACTAGCCGTTCCTTCTAAACATGTATCACATGTGATTTTTGCTCTAGCATAAACACTTATCACATTTCTCGTAAGTTGACCGACTCCTCGCATGTGATCCTCCCTCCCTCTCTCTCTCTCTCTCTATCTCCTCTCATTATATCAAAATCTTGATCCACCACACTAAGACACTCGACACGATCAAAAAATGATTGGCAATCTTGCAAAAATATAGTTGAAAAAAGGATCACCCTCGTTAAAAGTTCTGGCTCCGCCCCTGACTGGACAAGAACCTCTGTCCCACAGTGGAGGTTCCTGCAAAAACCCCAAGAAGAACCTTATGAAGAACCTCCAATCCGTTAAATTTAATGCTAATTTGAATCTCCTATATAATGCAAATTGAGATCAGCTATTTCTTTTTCATAAATCCGCTATTTTGAGAATTTTTTGATGATAATTACAAATTCAACCCACATCGTTAACAGCGGATTTCATTTAACGAGTTTTATGTTATTTTAAAGGTTTTAAAAAGATAATGACTAGATGATGGTAGAAATATTTTTAAATGGCTAAATAAATTAGATTTTTAATAATTTATCACATTAAATAATATATGCTATGAAGTTTATTGTTATTATAGTATTTTTTTAAGTGACCATCCACGGCCTAGCCATCTAGTCTTCCATATTAGGCCTTGAAGGCATCGTATTGAGATTCAAACATGGCTGCTGGTCAGGGAAAATCTCCTACATGGAGGCCGCCTGAAGTCAAACTCCTAAGAGCATCTCCAACAGCATCCCCAAAATGGAGAAAATGGGGGAAAATGGAGATTTTGGGTTAATTTATGCTCCAACAGATTCTCCAAACCTATCCCCAAAATGGAGAAAGTTAAGAGAAAGAAGATTTTTTCTCCATATTTGGAGATCACTCCAAATATGATTACAATTGGAAGCAACCAATAGAAATCCATGAAAAGTAATAATTGAGAAAGAGAAATAATTTTTTAATTGATTAATAAATGTTTTAATATTAAAATCAATGTAGAAATCTCCAAAATGGATAAGCTGTTGAAGATGAAGGGAAATTTTTTTAGAGATTTTAGTTTTTAGTTCTCCATTTTAGAGAAGATTTGGAGAAACTGTTGGAGATGCTCTAACATCCTCCACATAGATTTTATAACCCATGCATCAAGCCAACTGAGTTGGCTATCACTTACATTGTTATGGTATTAAAAATGTTTTAGTGTTATATTAAAATTTGATTCTTTTTTAATGCTTAAAGATCACATTATTTTTAATATTTTAGCGTTTTATTTTTAGTGATTGGATTCGACATGCCATCCTTAACGACTATGGACCAAAAATCAGATGTTTATATTTTCTTTTGTAATTTCCAATCTTTATCATACTATCTAACATATAGTGGCCAAAAATCAGCCGTTAATATGGGTTGCCATATTGTGGCCGATGAGGTATATGGTGAATTTGAGAGAGAAATGGATAGAAGGTGAAATCGATTTATGAGATGGGACTAAATAATTATTTTCACTTTCTTTTATTGGTTAATTATAAACTATTATAACTAAAATAAAAAAAAATCAAATAATTTCAGTAAACCATTGGTCAGTACATGAAATATTTTTTTCAAAGCTTTAGGTTTATTTTATTAAGAGTTTTCTTTTATTAGTTAATTATAAGCTATTGTATTAACTAAATAATGTTATTAAACTATTTTAGGTTAAAATCTCTTAAAATTAATTTTTTTTTATTTTTTGATTATTTTATTAAACTTTTCTATGATAATATATGTATAAATTTATATTTAATATAAATTCAGGTTATCATAACTAGGGTTTGGATCATTGCACCCCTCTACCTTAAGAAATAGGGTTTATGACTTGTAAGGGTAACTAACTATACGATTTGTACAAATGTTACCATTAAACTATATTTTGTACTCAATAGACCATTGAACTCTTTTTTTTGTACACATAATATCATTATGACCGGGAATAACCGGTTTTGACGTGGATCTATACACATTATACCATTGAACTATTTTGTTTGTATACATTATACCATTGAACTATTATTTTTTGTACACATTATACCATTAACCTTTGATATGTTTACAAAAAAGGTGGCAATGATTAGGCATTCTCTTATTCTTCTTCAAGACACAATCACCACCACCACCACCACCACCGCCGCCGCCGCCGCCGCCACCTCCTTCCTCCAACCACCACTCTCCATTTCTCCTTTGCATACTAAAACCCATTTCTTCACCGGAGTTCCTTAACGACGAAGACATACTCATGGACTTCTAGCTCGAAAAGGAAAAACCCACCACCAACGACAACAAGGGCTCTTCCACTCGGTTTTACGGGTTCGGGTTGGATCTGAGTTCTCGGTGCAGTCCGTCATCGGTTCCATCGAGACAGAGAGCAACGAATAGGATTATTTGACCGGGTTGACTCCCATGTTTAAGGAATTGCCACTTTTTTTTGTAACATATCAAAGGTTAATGGTATAATGTGTACAAAAAATAATAGTTCAATGGTATAATGTATACAAACAAAATAGTTCAATGGTATAATGTGTACAGATCCACGTCAAAACCGGTTATTCCCGGTCATAATGGTATTTTGTGTACAAAAAAAAGAGTTCAATGGTCTATTGAGTATAAAAAATAGTTTAATGGTAACATTTGTACAAATTGAATAGTTAGTTACCCTTACAAGTCATAAACCCTAAGAAATAAGGTAGTTAGATATATGGAAACGATTTTTATAATTTAGTCTTTATATTATTGAAATTTGAAATTGAACTTTTTGGCACACCTTGAGAGTTTAAATCGCTCGAGATTCTGAGCCATTTCTTTCGATAAATATTTGAAAATTTTAAGCAGTTAATTTGTTAGAACTGATAAGTGCTAGCAGCTTTATTTGTGGAGGTTAACGTATTACATTTAGTTTTCTGGTGAAATCTCCGACGATAATATGGCCGGAAGACCGGCGATCGGAATCGACTTAGGTACAACATACTCCTGCGTAGCTGTTTGGCAACACGAACGAGTTGAGATCATCCCCAATGAACAAGGCAACAGAACCACGCCTTCTTGCGTAGCTTTTACTGATACGGAGCGTTTGATCGGTGATGCGGCCAAAAACCAAGTCGCAATGAACCCTACCAACACCATTTTCGGTATAATATTTGTCCTAAATGTAGCTAGGCTTTCTGTGAGTATAATTGTTTCGTTAACATGGCAGTTACAAAAAAGTGGTTGATTATCCACACTATTACAATTTTTATCAAATCTCTACATTTGAAAGTCTGAAAGTTATAGTAAAAATCACGTTTATTAGTGTGGACAAACTATCTAAATTTGACATTTCTAAACATGAAAAATTTGGAACATAAATCTAAGGGGCTATTTGACAGTTGCTAAATGGCTTGGTGATGGATGATTAAGTGGTGATTAAGAGGCTCTTATGGTATAGTGTAAAATAAAATATGGTGGTTCGTTAATTGTTGAGAATGAAATCAGGGCTCTTAATGGTTAAGGTTGATCCAGGATGCAAAACCATTCACACGGTTTTGGAACCATTAAGAGGCTATTCAACTTTTTGCCAAACAAGATTTACCTCTTAGCCTCTTAATGGAACTGTTAAGAGGTAAACAAAGAGCCCCTAAGGTTACAAAAGTCCATGCAAGTGTGAACTTTTTTAATTACAAAAGTTACACATTTAAAAGCGTGGACTTTTGAAATCAAATGTACACATATATAAATGTGGAGTTTTTTTTTTCTTTTTCTAACAATCTCTATATAAAAGACTATTTGTCATACAAAATTTTTTACACGCCTTTTAGGAAGCGTGGATAAATGGTATATTTTTTGTAATTCACTGATCTTTGAGTTATATTTCGTTCAGGAATTACAAAACATTCAGGAAATACATACGCTGTTTTGGTTGGAATAATAAAATTTCATTTAGCGACTCTGCGTTGACTGTTCGTTTACCGGCATTTATTTCTATGCTATAGGTTACTTTTAGACTATGTTTGGCAAACTAGCCGATAAGGTAGGCATTTATTTCTATGCTATAGGTTACTTTTAGGCTATGTTTGGCAAACTAGCCGATAAGGTAGGTTATGACTGATAAGATGACTGGTAACTGATAAACTAGATGAGGAATAAGATGCGTTTGGCAAAAACTAGCTAATAAAGTAGCTTATAACTGTAAAATGACAAAAAGGGGCATGTTTAAAAATTGGTAATGTAAAAAGTATAAGGTAATATTTGGAATAAAAAAATTAAGTCACATAAGTTCCATAACTAAACAACACGCAGGTGAGGGTAGCTTTTCAAAAGCTAGCTTATGGTCCATCCAAACATGTAACTGACTTATAAGCCAACTTATTTTTACCAAACAATGCCTTAACCAGGTTTCCAAGTCTATTTTGCTTTACAGTGTTCATTTGGTTTGAATAAGAGGCCAACGTAAGTTATTGAGGTGTTAGAACTATATTTTTTTTTTCTAGTGTAATTGCAGGAAATAGGTTTAAGGAAATATGCCATCTTCTGCAATGGTTTTTTAACCGCCTTTTTCATTTTTATTATATTACTACAGTTCTATTAGCATTCTCTGCTCTTTCTGTTTGGCATTGAATTTATATTCTGGTGGGATTTCAAGTTTTCATGATGTTGATTTGAATCTACATCTTAAGCTAACATGTTGTGATTGTTTTTTAATCTTGCAGATGCTAAGCGACTGATTGGAAGGAAGTATGGTGATGCGACAGTGCAGGGTGATATGAAGGTTTGGCCATTCAAGATTGTAGAAGGGAAAAGTGGTAAGCCTAGGATTGTGGTCACATACAAAGGCATCGAGAAGCAGTTTGATGCTGAAGAGATTTCTTCAATGGTTCTTTCCAAGATGAAAGAGGTGGCTAATGCATATCTTAATACCAGTGTGAAAGCTGCAGTGATCACCGTTCCTGCTTATTTTGATGATTCACAACGTCAAGCAACAAAGGATGCGCTACTGTTGCGGGTTTAGATGTCCTACGTTTGCTTAATGAACCTACAGCGGCTGCAATTGCTTATGGACTAGACCAGAAGACTGCCGTCCTTGGTGAAGTAAACGTGCTTATCTTTGATTTGGGTGGTGGCACGTTTGATGTCTCTCTTCTCACCATTGAAAAAGAGAGCATTAAGGTTAAAGTTGCTGGTGGTGACACTCATTTAGGTGGTGAAGATTTTGATAATCGGATGGTGGAATACTTTGTTGCAGAGTTCAATAGGAAACACAAGAAAGATATCAGTAAGAATTCAAGAGCATTGGGAAGGTTGAGGGTTGCTTCCGAGAGAGCAAAGAGGATACTTTCCTCAACTACTCAGACGTTCGTAGAGATCGACTGCTTGTATGATGGTGTTGATTTTTCATCAAAAATAACACGGGCCAAATTCGAGGAGTTAAATATGGATTTCTTTAACAAGTGTATGGAGGCTGTGGCTAGGTGTCTGGAGGATGCGAAATGGGAGAAGAGTATGGTGGATGAGGTAGTTTTAGTTGGCGGTTCCACACGGATTCCAAAGGTCCAACGAATGTTGCAGGATTTCTTTGATGGCAAGGAGCTTTGCAAGAAGATAAACCCTGATGAGGCTGTTGCTTATGGTGCAGCAGTATTGGCTGCAAACATGAGTGGTAAGGGCAATCAAATTTTTAAAGATTTGATGTTAGTTGATGTCACTCCTCTTTCACTTGGTGTGGAGTCAATTGGAGAGGTTATGACTGTTTTGATCCCTAGAAACACACCCATGCCTGTTACAAAGGAGCAAGCACGTCATACTGTTGCTGACAACCAATCTTTCTTTCTGTTTAAAGTTTATCAGGGGAGAGAAGTCGATCCATAGACAACAGTTTGCTAGGTGAATTTACGCTTTCCAACCTCCCTCTTGCCCCTAGGGGTGTTACAAAGGCAAATATTCGTTTCAGCATTGATGCCAATGGAATCCTCGAAGTTTCTGCCAAGCAACCGATAACCGGTGAGTGTAACAATATCACAATTACAAACGATAAGGGAAAGCTTACAAAAGAAGAAATTCAGAAGATGTTGGAAGATGCTAAGAGTTACAAATATGACGATGAGATGTTCAAAAAAAAGGCTGAGGCTTATAATGCTTTGGAATATTATGTATATGTGATGAACACAAAATCAAAGGATGCCAACATCAGGAAGATGGTAAGTTTGGAAGATTTGAAAAAGATGGATGATGTGGTTGAGGAGGCAATGCAGTGGCTTGAGATAAATAAGCTTGCAGATACCGTTTTGATAACGGAGAAGAAGCAGGAACTGGAAAATGTGTGCAACTCCATACTTGGTTGGTTTACGTAAGGGATTCAAGCTTAAATCCAACGTCCTTTTTCGAAGTTTATAGATGCACGAATGTCTGAGTTTGTTGATTTGTTATGATGGTGGTTTCATATTTTGTGACCTTAGGTTGGATCTGCATATATTTTGGATTTGCAACTTTGCTACCTGATAAGCTTGTGTTTGATCAATACCCAGTTCCTATTGACAATCCACATTCTTATATTTTGATTTTCTTTTAGTGGATTAATGATACCGTAAAAGTAGCAATCTAAAGTTATGTTTCGCTATGGTTATTTGTGCTCTAGGAGTCGATGATTTATGATTTATGATCTTATAACTGTTAGAAAAATTATTCATTGAACTCCCCCTACATATCATACTATTCAGTTTTAACTTTTAACACCCCAATTCCATGTCTGGTTTAGGGTTGTTTACCAAATGCCTATCCCAAATACCAGTAACTCAGTAAGCACTAATCAAGTTGTATTGCTTTAACCAATGAATATGACAATGACATCTTAATGGGTAAAAGAAAAGACAATAGTCAAGTATTTTACCCGTTAAAAGCAGGCTATTGTTGCATATGATACCGTTTTAATCGACTAAAATCCTATCCTATAATATTGGCGATAAAGTTGATGTATACCGGTATGCTTTTATCGGGTAAGACTTTGACTATACTGCACATTAAAGTTGGCATGTTGGTATTGGGTTGTATAGTATGAACCAAACATTATTTATAATTTGAGTAAATTAAGGATTTGGTCCTCATGGTTTGGTGGTTTTTACGAATTTGGTCCCTAAACTTTAATAATTATGGATTTGGTTTTTGTAGTTTGCAAATTCTATTGGATTTGGTCCTTGGTAGTGCAAATAGGCAGGGACCAAATCCAATAGAATTTGCAAACCATAAGTTGCAAATCCAATAGAATTTGCAAACCACAAGGACCAAATCCGATAGAATTTGCAAACCACAAGGACCAAATCCATAATTATTAAAGTTTAGAGACCAAATCCATAAAAACTACCAAACCATGAGGACCAAATCCGTAATTTACTCTTATACTCTTATCGACAAGACACGAAACACGACATGAACTCGACATGAAGATTAACAGGTTTGGGTTGAGTTGTTTGACCCACCAACCCGTCAACCCATCAATCCGTTTATTTTACGGGTCGTTTTCGGGTTGGTACATGGATTCGCTGGTCAATCAGCCAAGGCGCCAACCCCGTTAGGCAACAGAGACCAAATTCTGACGCATTGGTGTAGATAATTTACTATGTGCCATCTTTCTCCATACTCTTTCTCCTAATAAAGTTGTTCCCGGTATGACATAATTGCCTTTTGCATTAAGCCTATGCATCTCCAATTTATGTGCTTATGATCAGTAAATTGACCTAAAATGGACAAACCTGCTTAAGGTCTCACGGTCGCATGTGTCATCGTATTATTTGTCCAACAAAAGGTAAACAAAATGATTTGTTAAGGTGCAACTGTATCGTTTGGGAGAGTGTTACCGTATTGTTTTCGGAACTTCGAGGGGTGCACCACAAACCAACAAATCTTTCAAAATCAACCAAAAAACCAAAATTTTCTCTCGAAACCAACCAAAAACCGAAAATTTCTCTCAAAACAACAAAAAAAAACCTAAAAATTCTCTTGAAATCAATAGAAAAAAATCCAAAAGATTCTCTCAATTAAAAAAACAAAAAAAGTCCATTGAAATCAAAAGAAAAGAAACTTTTTTTTATAAGGTTCACCTAGGTTTGCCCTGACTACATCCTTGACAATTTTTACGGAGAGATAAAGCATGCTCCCCTGGGATTAATACTCAGTGGCCCATGGTTGCTCACCCCCGGATTCGAACTTGGGTGGGTTTTTCCCCAACACAAAGCCTTAACCGGTAGGCTGCCCCATTGGGGTTAAAGAAAAGAAACTTAAAAATCTCTCAAAAACATTTTTTTTAAAAAAATAATATCTTTTGAAATCAACCAAAACCTTAATTATATGGTGCCACCATTTGAAAAATGTTTTGGATCCATCTTCGACTAGAATCGGGTTCTAGATACATCAACAATAGGTGCGATATTTTATCTAGGAAGAGTGAAGTTATGTTAGAATAGATTATATAACCTGCTCATTGAGTTATTGAAATTGGATATAACCTACATTAGTATGGTTAATGTCTAACGTCCATCACAAATCATAAAATTTAACGAGTGAAATCATTTGAAGCCTCAGTTCCTTCGAAGAATTTCCGAGTCTAAGACGTTTTGTTACTCGGAAAAGAGTGAACCCGCTTTTGACCTGCCAACCCGCTTCAAACCCACCAATCTGTTTATGATTTGTCAACTCATATAGTTAAACAGGTTATGTGGGTTGTATACACGTTAGACATATACAGGTTCGGGTTAAAGATGTCGACAAAGTTAAAGGAGTCGTGTCCCATGTCTGGATGCCTCTTTGACCTGTGACCCATCAATCCAAACACGACTTGATTGCCGTCCACATTAACGTTAACTTTTAGAGCATCCACAGGTTTTTGGGATCCTTCCACTATGATAAAATTTTCTCTCAAAATTTTCATTTATTTTATTAGGGTCCTCTCCATTTCAACCTTTTAGTATTTATAGTTTTATATCTTAAAAGTTAATATATCATAACTTAGGCCATCCTTAACCGTACCCTTATACCTCTCATTTCTGCCGCCACCTCAGCGCCACATCAGCTTTACCAACACCTTACCAACACCATACCAATCCATCATTAACCATACCAATACCATACCCCTCTAATTAATTCAAAAATAAAAATAAAAAAAAAGAAATAGAGAGAGATGGGGCTCAACACCGATCGGCACCCCAGCACCGATTGCCAACACTGCCGGCCATCCACCGACCAGCCACGACGGTGTTACCGTCGGCAACGGGCCGGTACCGGCCTCCTACCGGCCCCGTTGCGGATGGCCTTATAAAAAGTGGGTGAATGGTTGGCAGGAAATCTAGCTCGCTGACCCGTCCTCGGTTTATGAATAAAGGGGCAAATGTTTCGAGTCGATACACTCACGGTGTAGGTAGGTGTTTCGTAGCTTCTTTATGATAATCTGCTGTTTGGTTTTACGTATTTATACATTTTTATAATTTATAAAAATGGTTTTACGTATTTATAAATTTATATAATTTATAAAAATTAAAATATTTTAATTAATATTTTAAACATTAATAATTTTTTATAAAATATATATACCTATATATTGTATTACATATATTTATTTTTTATTGTTATAAATTATATATATATATATATATTATTATTTTATAAATTATATATATATTATTTATTTTTATAAGTTATAAAATTTTAAATTTATATTCACTATACGTATTTATATTTTATAAATTATAGAGTTAATTATATATTTGGTCCCTGTGGTTTGATGGTTTTAACACTTTGCCATTCACCCTTAATTGCTATTATAAAAAAATAGTTTGTAGTTGAAATCAAAAAACATTATCAAATACATGAAATCTTTTGGATCAGGTAATAGAACTTCTTTCTCAGTGATCATATGCCTGCTATTATTTGTATGCTTTTGGTTACTTTTAATCTTAACCAGCATTCAAAATCCTTGTTATCCATCACTCTCTCTGTTTCATAATTTTAACAATCTGCATATATTTTACCCTCTTTATGCCCTACTTGTTTGTTTTGTATGGTTTTGTTAGGTAGCATAAAAGTTATTAGGCTAGGGCACAACAATAAAATCGGGTTTATACAACATCAACAAATTTTAAGTGCCTAAATAGACCACTTTTTAGGAGCTTAGGTTTCTATAAAAAAATTACACAATAACTTAACATATATATAATGTTGTTATAACACATTTTGTTAAATTTTAACAAGTTTTTTAGAATACTTGCTAAGATATTGTCATATTAATTATTTTATAAAACACTTTTGAGGATACTCTTATGAACATATGCTTTTATATTTTAAGACATTAGTTTAAATAGTCTTATATACCTAATTTGATGTTTTTCTGTAAAATTTCTATAAATACTTCTTAGAATTAAAGTTCAAAATCGTTTTATAAATGTATTACAACATCATGTCTTTAGACAAAACACGTAATTGTTTGGCACTACAAATTAAGTCCTTCAAACAGTCTACTAGGATATTCTTTTCACATTTTTCACGTCCCACCTCTAATTTTGTCATAAGGGTGAATGGCAAGCTGTTAATTTAAAGAATATATATATATATATACTAGGTACTTCTTAGGGCCGTGCTGAGCACGACCCACGACGAGTTGCTAAATTGTACAAAAACGAAGGTAGAATGTTATAATTTGATGGATTATTCAAATTACGATGTCGTAAGGTTTTCAAACACGCAAGTATACATAACAGAACATGAGTAGGGGTGGCAATCGTATCGTGTTCGGGTTAGGGATGATAAAAACTCAATCTTGACACGACCTGTTTAACTAATCGTGTTGAAATTTTTGACTCTACACAACCTGCAATAAGTGATAAAGTATTACAAGCACAACAAAAAGATCAAACGATTACCTTCTGGTACAAGTGCATAGTTGCTTCACCACTTTGTTAAACAATTTGTATGAAAGGAAAACACAACCAAAAATGCATCAGGAACATCATACAGTAACAATTTTAACCTTTTATTTCGCCAAACTTCCCACAACCTTCTAATGGTTATTTAAAGAATGATGATTAAATACACAACTCAAAACATAGTGACTTTGTTCCCTATCTTTTGTATTTTCCACTAAAGTACATAAACAATAAAACAATACTGCAGTAACCATTTTCGAATTGATTTACATAATAAGTTAATAGTAACTCAAAATATATCACTGGTGAGATTTAGATACGACCATTAATCAACAAAGAAACATGATAACTACTCTTTTCGACGCATACCTTTTATTTTATGAAGAAAAAACAAGTATCTCAGATAGCCAATTGATATTCAAAAATGGGATAGTTGCAGAAAATATAATACAGTAGAAAGATGGCAAAATAAATAAGTGATCACTGAGATATAATGGTTTTCTAACTTGCATACCTCAAGAAAAAGACATACTGATAATATTTAGATTCTCACAACCATATAGATTACATTCTCCCTGTCGAATTGAGGTGGGAGCTCACAAAGCTAAGGGTTTGTTAGCAGCTTAATGAGCTTAATGAGACTTGCAACTTATTCTGTCAGTTATGCACGGCTGTTTGGTAGTAGCTTAATGAATAGAAAGTTGCTTATTCAGTAAGCTTTTAGGGGGGACTTTATGCAGAAAGCCAAGTTTTCCCAAACGTGTCACTCCCAATTAAAAAACACATTTCTTCCATCTATGAAAAAACTCTCCCCAACAAAAACCTTCCCGGTCTATATAGGCAGATTAATCCATACAGACAACTTTATCCATATAAAACTTAATAGAAAAAACCAACCAAACAGCTCCTAAATCCATGTGGTTGTGGCCTATGTTTGGGTACTGAACTCTCTGAACATTGACTTCAATTTGTTAATTTCAATGAAAATCAAATGGACAACACCTAATTGGCTAATTAAAATGAACATGCAAATCTAACTATGTGATTCATATATTTCATTCTTAAGGTATTTAAGTGAAAAAATCATGAAAAAGTGAGAGATACTTGTATAAGACAACATTGCATGCTTCACTCTCATACACCGTACATCCCATCGATAATGACAAAAAAGAGGGATGGGAACATAAAATCTAATGTGGATTTTAGGCCCTTAAAACACACACTACTGACTAAAAAAAAGTCTTCTAGTGGAAATAAGGGAGAAATCATAGGTGGGCTCGATTAAATGGCTAACATTACTAACCAAGGTAATTATCTCCATATATTCATGTTATATTATGTGATCTACTAAAGCAAAACGATCAACATTTCACATGATCCTCAAACATCATGCCATCGATCTCTTAAAGGGCCTATTCGCAAGAAGCAAAATTTTCAACACTTCTCATGTCAAACATAAAACACACAAAGAAAACCATCTGGCTTTTCAAATGAAATAGATACGTACTTGTGCTGTTTCTTGATTTCTGTCAAGTTAGAGACAAATGTATGCTCTACAAGCTCTTGCCTATCAACACACTGCAGAGTGACTTCAGCAATCACCCCCCACCCCAACCCACCTAGCCCACAGCGAGCTAAATAGAACAGTTTTGGGTCCTTGTCTTTTGAAATTTTGATTGTTCCCTTTGCATGGGTAACCAATATCATGCTGATAACCTGCTCGTCAATCGTAGGCAACTTTGCACCTGTACCATGTGCACCTACCTATGGACAGAAACGTTGATAAAAAATAATGATTAAATACGTAAAAAATAATTTAATCAAAGTGCCTTGATGTCAGCAAATTTGATTTCTCACCAGATTGAGAAAAGTATTCTTGGTAAATATTTATGTCATCTTTGAAGCTAATATGTTGTATCGGATATGATACTACCATCATATAATCCAGGTTTAGACTGCTAAAGTACAATGAGTTCAAGTAGAAGCGTAGAAGACTTGTAAGTGGGACAGTCTGATCTTCCATTAACGACCCACAGGTGCTTGTGGGTTAATCTGGCGTTCATTTATCATGTAGATTTCTGGATCTATGTATGAATGACATGTATTTTTCCTCCTATAATTGAATAAACAAGTGCAAAGCTGCTGGGCGCATCGTTCGAAGAGGTACCTTAGCATCCCTCACTTCTAAGTATGATCAGTCTTTACAAAATTACAACCGAGAATCCAGACAAAGACCTTGTATACATCAACATGTTTTATCCTCGTTATATGAGCAATGAGCTATAAGAATATGACTAAGGGCCTAATGTTAACAGCTTAATGAGCTCAATGAAACTCACCACTTATTTAGTAATCCATGACTATTTGGTAGTGGTTTAATATATAGAAGTGGTTTATCTTTTCAAACCTCCCCCTTTCAATAGAAAAAGAATTTACTTCCATCTATGAAAAACCCTCCCAAACAAAGGGGGTGTTTGGGATTGCTTACCTGCTTATAAGCCAATAGTGCTTAACTGCTTTCCTAAGTTAAAATGAAATATTTGCTTTCTGGAGAAGCCATAAGCACTTCATCCAAACACTCGAAAACTCCTTGTTAACCTCCCCACGATAAAATAAGCAGGTAAAGTTTTTTTCATAGGCAATCCCACTAAACTCGTCAAATCAGTTACATTTTTACTTGGTTCAATGGACTATTTAAAGTGATATAACAAAGAATTGAAGTTACTTTTACATCTTACTTCTAGAACTTGTTGCTCGGGTTGTTCATCCTTGAGAGCCTTACGCATAAGCATCTTAGTCATCTCAGTCTTACCCGCCCCACTTTCACCACTTACCAAGATTAGGTTACTTTTTCCTCCATTAACCATTCCCCTGATTCATCTCAAATAAGCATGTCTGTATGATCTCTTTATATGATAGTAATAGGAAAAAAAATGGAAAGTAAGCATGTCTATGTGATCCCTTAAATATAATCTAAAGAGATCATATAACAATTTCAAAGTTTCAAAAATCAAAACATAATTTGAAATTGAATCCCCAAGTCCTTAACCTGTGAGAATTGAGAGGTGAGGTCGAGAAGGAGAGTGGTCGTCGCAGAGTGAGCTCCTTGTTATATCACCCTCTAGAATCAAAATTGAACAACTTGATCAAAATTGAGATGCGTGATTGAAGTCTTCTTCCATGCTCATCCTCCTTGGTATGAATTGTATACCTGCAAACAAAAAAAAATCGTAAGTTCGAAATCAGAATTTGTTCGAAATCAGGGTTCGAAATGGTGAGAGGAGCGTACTAAATAATTAAAAAAAAAACCCTAAATCGAGAGTCGGGACAGGTGATAACCAGAACCACAATACCTTCTTTATCCCGATTTATCTATAGCAAAAAACATTACGTATAGTACCCACTCACTCTATTCGAGAGTCGGCCAATGATAATGCCTGTGAAGGACCTATGGTTTGAGCTGACCGAAACCATTACGTATAGTACCCACTCACTCTATTCGAGACCTCATGCACGAGCTTGAGATGCTCGGTGATGAACTTGGCTTGTGCCACCTAGTTTTCCTATGGTTTTGAATTGAAGTCAATGTAACCGAACAACATTCTCACGCTATTTTGAGATTGCACAAACTACAATCCACATGAAAATACTTCTATGCTAAAATTGTTACCGACTAGACAATGATTATCAATTGATCCAAAGCTCTCAAAGAAGAATAACTGTGGCTTTGGATAACTTCTGACATCTCTAAATCAAATGGGTTTGAAAACTCAAAATATATTGAAACTGGAAGGGAGTTTTTACAAACTCCCTGGATTTTGGTTGAATCCGCCGTTATAAAATTGGTTAATAGGACATTTTATTTTGAAAATGTCTTAAAATTTTGTTATGGCGATCAAAAACATCATAACATTTTTAGATAAAACATTTTATATTTAAGGGAAAAGTCCAAAAAAACCCAACGAACTATTCCATTTTGAATGATTAAGTCCCTAAACAATTTTTTTGAACAAAAAAAACCATTAAACTTTCTCATTTTGAATGATTAAGTCACTAAACAATTCTTTTGAATGAAAAAACCATTAAACCTTTTCATTTTGAATGATTAAGTCCCTAAACATTTTTTTTAACAAAATAAATCATTGAATTTTTAAAACTTTGCTACTTATATTTGTTTAACCTAAACTAACATAGTTATATTTTACCTTTAAAACCTTCATAGTCGGTTACATTTAGTTTTTTTATTTTTATTAGAAGGGGGGTAAGTAACCAAATTTTAAGAGATTAATGGTTTATTTATCAAAAAGAAATTGTTAGAGTACTTAATCAATCAAAACGAAAAAATTTAATGGTTTTTTCATTCAAAAGAATAGTTTAGTGACTTAATCATTCAAAATTAGAAAGTTTAATGGTTTTTTTTGTTCAAAAAAATTGTTTAGGGACTTAACCATTCAAAATAGAATAGTTTGTTGGGTTTTTTTTGGACTTTTCCCTATATTTAATCCTATAAACTTAAATCCTATAAAATACGTTATAAAAACATTTTTCTTATTTTATTTAAAACCCTTCCATAGTTGGTTTTGTTAGTGATCGACCTTTGCTTTTCTTTCCAAATAGACTAATTTTAAACGTTTATGCGTATACTTAATTGTTATGATTAATATATCACTTAAGTTGATCACTAACAACACAAATTAGGGAGGGGTTTAGTTATATCCTATTTTATGTACATTATAGCCTCCAAAATGATAATACAAGAGATACCGTTCCAAAAAGGTTTCTGGTAACATTTGTCGGGACTCGTTTCATACGTCATGTTAAGCTCATGTTAAGCTCATAGTGATATATACTATAAATCACATTATTAAACAAATACTTTTATAGATCATATTATATATGAATTAAGAACTTACGAGTCTTACACCATCTCTAATCCACCATTAAAATGATGATTTTTTTCATTTCCAGCCCAAAACACAAAATATAGAGGCCAATAAAGTCTTTCCTTTATATTTGAAAGCAAATAAAGTAGGCCACTAAAACCATATATTACTATTTTATTTAACTTCTCTAATTATATATGATAAATTAATTATTTAGTGAAATTAATTTTTATAGTTATTGAAAAATACCTTTAATACCACTTATTAAATTTCTTTTTAATACCTTTAAAATAGCCATAAAATCCGTTAGGATAAATTGAGAAAATCCGCTAGTTGTGTATGGGAATGAAATCTGCTATTTTATGATTATATTGAAATCCGCTAAATTTAATGCAAATTTGAATCTCCTATATAATGCAAATTGAGATCAGCTATTTCTTTTTCATAAATCCGCTATTTTGAGAATTTTTTGATGATAATTACAAATTCAACCCACATCGTTAACAGCGGATTTCATTTAACGAGTTTTATGTTATTTTAAAGATTTTAAAAAGATAATGACTAGATGATGTTAGAAATATTTTTAAATGGCTAAATAAGTTAGATTTTTAATAATTTATCACATTAAATAATATATTCTATGAAGTTTATTGTTATTATAGTATTTTTTGTAAGTGACCATCTACGGCCTAGCCATCCAGTCTTCCATATTGGGGCTTCAAGTCGAACATGTTTGTTGGTCAGGGAAAATCCCCCACCGGAGGCCGCCTGAAGTCAAACTCCTGACATCCCCCACATAGATTTTATAACCCATGCATCAAGCCAACTGAGTTGGCTATCACTTGTGTTGTTATAGTATTAAAAATGTTTTAGTGTTAGATTAAAATTTGATTCTTTTTTAATGCTTAAAGATCACATTATTTTTAATATTTTAGCGTTTTATTTTTAGTGATTGGATTCGACATGCCTTCTAACGACTACCATCCTTAACGACTATGGACAAAAAATCAGATGTTTATGTTTTCTTTTGTAATTTCCAATCTTTATCATACTATCTAACATATAGTGGCCAAAAATCAGCCGTTAATATGGGTTTCCATATAGTGATCGATGAGGTATATGGTGAATTTGAGAGAGAAATGGATAGAAGGTGAAACCGATTTATGAGATGGGACTAAATAATTATTTTCTCTTACTTTTATTGGTTAATTATAAACTATTATAACTAAAATAAAAAAAGCAGCAGCCGTGTTCGAATCCTAGTACGATGCCTTGAAGCCCCAATATGGGAAACTGGATGGCTAGGCTGGGGGTGGTCACTTCTCTTCGTGGGAAGATTCGAACTCGGGTTGAGAGACTTGGCGCCTCGGTGGCACGCAAGATACTCCGCTGCACCAACTGCTATTCAAAAAAAAAAATCAAATAATTTCAGTAAACCATTGGTAAGTACATGATATATTTTCTTCAAAGCTTTAGGTTTATTTTATTAAGAGTTTTCTTTTATTAGTTAATTATAAGCTATTGTATTAACTAAATAATGTTATTAAACTATTTTAACCTAATAAGGTTTAGGTTAAAATCTCTTAACATTTTTTTTTGATTTATTTTATTAAACTTTTCTATGATAATATATGTATAAATTTATATTTAATGTAAATTCATGTTATCATAACTAAGGTTTAGATCATTGCACCCCCTAGCTTATGATATAATATGAAGAGTTAAATGCAAACTTGGTCCTTATGGTTTACAAAAAATAATGACTAAGGTCTCTCTAAGGAATTTTTCACTAACAAGGTCCTTGTACTTTTGTTTTTCATAACACATATGGTCCTTCTTATAAAATAATATTAGAAGAAAATAGAGTTAAGAAGGGGTAATTTTGTCAATTCCCTTTTTCTCTTCCTTTAATCTTTTTTTCTTTTTTTAATCTTAGTGTATAACATATTTGGTCCCTCTTTAATTAATATAAGAGTTAATTACATTTTTGGTCCTTGTGGTTTAGTGAATTTAACACTCTAGGTTCATTTTGAAAATAATTACGGATTTGGCACCTGTGGTTTACATTTTATAACGCTCTGGGTCCAAAATTTCTAGCTCTGTTAAAATTTTTGGTAAATAGGTTATGTACAAGGGTATGTTGGTCATTTCATTTATATTTCTAATTTTAATTAAAATTAAAAGGACCAAAAATGTAATTTACACCATTATCTATATTAATAAAAAATTAATATTTAACTTCTTCTTCTGCAACTTAAAACTTCTTCTTCTTCACAACTTTTTCAACTCAAGTCAACACCACCACCCACTTCTACCACCATCACCACCACCATCCACCCCACCGTCACCATCACCATCCATCCCACCGTCAACGTCACCGTCACTATCACCACCACCCACCCACCGTCACCACCACCCACCCACCGTCACCGTCACCACCACCCACCCACCCACTGCCACCATCACCACCACCATCCACCCCACCGTCACCATCACTATCACCCACCCACCACCGTCCACCCCACCGTCACCATCACCACCATCCACCCCAACGTCACCATCACCACCATTCACCCCACCGTCACCATCACCACCACCCACCCACCGCCACCGTCACCACACCACCACCCACCCACCGCCACCGTCACCACACCACCACCTACCCACCGCCACCACATTCACCACACCACCCAGATCTATAAGAAAACCAACCTGCAAAATCGAAAACAAATATGCAAAAATCGAACCCAAATCTTCAAGAACCTGACTTCAAAAACAAGATCTGCTAAAGTTGAAAACAAAACTTCAAGATTCGGTGGTTGTGATGAAGATGGTGGTGATGTCGACGGACGGATGGCCGGATTTGTGGTCGGATCTGTGTAGACGGTCGCCGGAAAGGGGGCGGAAGATGATGGGCGGTTGTGGTGAGGACGGTTGTGTCGGTGGTCGCCGGCGTATGTGTCGTTGGCTGTTGGTCGTCGGCGTATGTGTCGTTGGCTGTTGGTCGCACACAAAAACAAAGATATATACAGACACATACAGATATATATATATATATACACATATACACACATATATATCCCACAAAAACAAAGATATATATGCAGACACATACAGATATACATATTTGATATCGTAATTTTTTTCAACCTAACATTTGGAAGCTTCAATTGCTTGCTTGTGTTCAACCTACCATTTGGATTTTGGAAGCTTCAATTACTTGCTTGTTCAACCTACCATTTGGAAGCTGGAGCAGAGAAATTGAAAAAATGTATATCCCTCTTATTTTTAATTAAAAAAATAAAAAGTGTGATAATGACTAAAATACCCCTTTAGCAGATATACTTAACAGAAACATTTAACGGAGTTAGATATTATGGACTCAAAGCGTTATAAAATGTAAACCACAGGTGCCAAATCCATAATTATTTTCAAAATGGACCTAGAGTGTTAAAATCACCAAACCACAAGGACCAAAAATGTAATTAACTCTTAATATAATAATTTAAATTTATTTGGTCATTTTTTGATGTATTATACTATTTTTATGTCAAAACATGCATATATTTTTTTATGTTGAATACATAAATTTTAATACCACCCTAAGTATATCTATTTAATTTACAGGTAATACAAATATATTTTATATTTTCTTGTTAGTTTTATCATTTATTTGAAGCAAATTGCTATGATTAATTTCGAGTTACATTATTAAATAGAATTAATATGTTTTCCTCATAAATCATCTATTAGCACATTTCTACCTCGTATGATCATTTGATATCGAATTTACCGTGTTCTTTTTATCGCTAGTGTTATTTAAGACATCATGTTGTAACTGCGTATGTTTTTTTTTTTTTTTTGCACTATTTGTTATATATTTTTTACTCATTTTTGCTATTTTCAAACTAAAATTTAGATTAGTGATGTGCTTTTTACTAAAAATGTTTTATATTTATTTTTTGGTAAACTATAGGGACTAAGTATAATTATAACTCATTATCTTTTATCAATAATATAACATATAACATCCCTGTGGTTTACAAAGAATATCGTAAATTCGATACCAAATAATCATACGAGGTAGAAATGTAACATCCCAAGAAATGTGTTAATAGATAATTTATGAGGAATACATACTAATTCTATTTAATTACATATCTGATTTATATAATTTTTTCATTGGATGAATATCTTTTCAATAATATAACTCAAAATTAATCATAAATTACTATTTGCTTCAAATGGATGATAAAAATAACTAGAAAATATAAAATATATTTGTATAATTTGGAAAGTAAATAGATATAATTAGGGGTGATATTAAAATTTATGTATTCAATAAATAGACTATATATATACATGTTTTGACATAATGAATAGTTTAATATATCAAAAAATGACAAAATAAATTTAAATTATTATATTAATCAAAGAGAGACCAAAGAGGAAAAGTGAATGGACTAAATTACCCCTTCTTAACTCTAATTCTTTTAATATTATTTTATAAGAAGGACCACATATGTTATGAAAAACAAAAGTACAAGGACCTTGTTAGTTAAAAAATTCCTTAAAGGGACCTTAGTCATTATTTTTTGTAAACCACAAGGACCAAGTTTGCATTTAACTCTAATATGAAATAATAACATGAGTGAATTACATATTTGGTCCATGTGGTTTACACCTTTTACCCACAATGGTCCCTCTATCAAAATAAATACATGAATAGTACTCGTGGTTTGCAATTTCGCTAACTTTTGGTCCCTCTAACCACCACCTTGTTAATTGCAGCCATTAAGTAATGAGAGAGACCAAATTCGCTAAGGGTAATTATGTCTTTTTCCCTTTTCCTTTCCATTTATATCATATCAACTATTCATCATCTCTCACTTCTTATTTCTTCTTCAAACTTACTGTGTTATTTCTTCCCAAAACCTTGGTTACTATAAAAAAATTCTGCAGAGCACTAGTTTAAGGGAAAATTTCATCTATATCCTTAAAAACTTCTTATATTACGCATATATCCTTACAAACTTTGAAATTACGTATATCTCATTCTAAACTTCTAAAACTCACGTATATATATATCCTTATCCCCAATTTAATTAGAATTATTCTTTTAAAAAATATAAATCATTATCTATAAATTTAATTTATTTTCTAAATTACTAAACTATCCTCCTTAATTTCAAACCCAAAATAAAAAAATCATATTGTCGATTCCTTTCTCCATTACAGATCGTCGACCTCCTTTCTCAATAAAACAATTTGTCTTATAATGGAGCTACTCGTTATTTATGATCTTGAAATACATGAAATTAAGTATTTATTCCACTAACATTTAAATAGAAAAGAGGAAATGTAAGGAAATCTGCGTCGCATAAATTACTGGAGCAATAAAGAGGAAAAATTCCAAACTTTTGAAGCCTTTAAGGTGTTGTTTGTTTTTTAAGTGGTGCTGAAAACTGAATCTGTTTCCACTTCTGATTGTTAAGTGGTGGTGCTGAAGACTAGGGGTGGCAATTCGCGGGTTGGTGGGTTGGCGGGTCACGGGTTCGCGGGTTGGAGGGTCAGAAACCTCAACCCTGACCCCACCCATTTAGCTAATCGTGTCGATTTCTTCAACTCTTACCCGTGAAGGGTCGTGTCGTGGGTCGTGTCACGGGTTGGTGGGTTGGCGGGTTGGTGGGTCATAAACGAGTTGACGGGTCATAAACGGGTTGGTGGGACATAAACGGGTTGACAGGTCAAAGCTCATACTTCATACAATTCAAATAAAAACAAAATCCCAATACAATTAAGTTCAAAAACAAACAAATATAACCACGTTCAAAGCATCCAAACACAACCAAGTTCAAAAGCAACCAAATACAACCAAGTTTCAAGTTTAAATAAAGCAAGTTTATACTTCAAAATACAAATAAACTTAGAGTTTGTTAGAATTTGTAGTCTCCCTTCTCTTAGAGAGTAGTTTGGAATGTAGTGAAGGCGTGAAGCGGCTGAAAGTTGGAACTAGGGTTATTAGGATTAGTGGATTTGATTTTTTAGTTTTTCTAATTTTTATTATATAATAAAAAATATATATAAAACAATTAATTTAAATATAAACGGGTTCGCGGGTCAACCCACCAACCCGGCGTGTCAACCCTTGAAATTTGGTGGGTTGGTGGGTTGACGGGTTGGCGGTTTGGCGTGTCAAAAACCTCAACCCAAACCCTTTTATTTTCGTGTCGTGTCGTGTCGGGTTGATGGGTCGTGTCGGAAATTGCCAGCCCTACTGAAGACTGAATCTGAATATGTAAAGACTGTTTGTTTTTGTAAACTGTCAAACATCTGAATCTGAATTTGATTATTCATAAGAACTAAAATCAACTGAAATACATCAACTCAATCCAGTACAATAGTAAACTTTAACAATCTAGCAGCTTAATGAGCTTTATAGAACAATCTAAACAAGCTTAATAAGCTTTATAGAACAATCTAAACAAGCTTAATGAGCTTAATGAACAATCCAAACAAGTCCAAGCTTCGTGAACAATCCAAACAAGTCCAAGTTTGATGAAAAACTGAAAAAGTGTACAAAAAGTGGTTTTACCATCACTTTTTCAGTAAGTGGTGAAAAAGTGATAAGTGGCACTTAATAAAAAAAAATAAAACAAACAGTCTGAATGGAAAAATCACTGACTGAATAAGTGATTTCCCCCAAAAAAGTGTTGAAAAAGTGATAAGTGGAAAAAACAAACACCCCCTAAGTTGGCATTGCAGATCTGGCACATATGTATGTATTTGAGTGTCTATATATACACAAGATGGTAATGTTAAATTTCAGCATTTATACATTTTGTCTTTTCCCAAAAATGTTCAAGGGATGAAAAGGCGCTGTAGAGAGGGAAGGTCAACGATTGAGAGAAAAGTGGATAATTTGATTTTGTATTTTGGGTTTGAAATAAAGGAGGGTAATTTAGTAATTTAGAAAACAAATTTAATTTATAGATAATGATTTATATTTTTTTAAATGATAATTCTAATTAAATTGGGGATAAGGATATATACATGAGTTTTAGAAGTTTAGAATGAGATATACGTAATTTCAAATTTTATAAGGATATATGCGTAGTATATGAAGTTTTCAAGGATATAGATGAAATTTTCCCCATATTTAAATACAATAAAAAGAATTTAAGCATTTTCAATCATGTAACTTGATTGGCAATGATTTGTGATGTCTTGTGCTTGTAATTTGGTGGCTTAATATAATAGTTGTTCTAAAAAAGGTGATAAACTCTTTATTGTTTATCAAAATCGCAAGTTTGTGGCTTCCTTGCAAGTTGAATTTATGAATTATCAGAAAGCATCTTGAGAATTTTATTGTTGTTTTAATCATTTTCCAATAACTGATGAGCTATACTTTGACATGAGATACATGTATCAACTCTATAAACAGTTAGAATTTAAAGACTCAAGATAAGTATAAGGGTAGTGTGAACAGAAGCTTCATGATAAATAGTTGCACACATCAATTCAATTACTAACTAAATTTGCTAATTCACTAAAGCAAAAAAAAAACTTATTAATTATATAAAATATATATGTATAGTTGGTGCCACATGCTGAAGTCTTATTTCATGACAAATCTTATATATTATTTTATTAGTCGCATCATTTATTTTTTTTATTTTATTGTATTTAAATATGTTAGTGTTCTCCAAAAAAATTTAGTAACCAAGATTTTGGGAAGAAATAACACAGTAAGTTTGGAGAAGAAATAAGAAGCGAGAGATGATGAATAGTTGATATGATATAAATGGGAGGAAAAGGGGAAAAAGACATAATTACCCTTAGCGAATTTGGTCCCTCTTATTACTTAATGGCTGCAATTAACAAGGTGGTGGTCAGAGGGACCAAAAGTTAGCGAAATTGCAAACCACGAGTACCATTCATGTATTTATTTTGATAGAGGGACCACTCTGGGTAAAAGGTGTAAACCACATTGACCAAATATGTAATTCACTCTAATAACATAGTTAGATATATGGAAACGATTTTTATAATTTAGTCTTTATATTATTGAAATTTGAAATTGAACTTTTTGGCACAAACAGGCTCTTGAGAGTTCTGAGCGGTTTCTTTCGATAAATATTTGGAAAATTTAAGCAGTTAATTTGTTAGAACTGATAAGTGCTAGCAGCTTTATTAGTTTTCCGGTGAAATCTCCGACGATAATATGGCCGGAAGACCGGCGATCGGAATCGACTTAGGTACAACATACTCTTGCGTAGCTGTTTGGCAACACGAACGAGTTGAGATCATCCCCAATGAACAAGGCAACAGAACCACACCTTCTTGTGTAGCTTTCACTGATACGGAGCGTTTGATCGGTGATGCGGCCAAAAACCAAGTCGCAATGAACCCTACCAACACGATTTTCGGTATAATATTTGTCCTAAATGTAGCTAGGCTTTCTGTGAGTATAATTGTTTCGTTTAACATGGCAGTTACAAAAAAGTGGTTGATTATCCACACTATTACAATTTTTTTTTATCAAATCTCTACACTTGAAAGTGTGAAAGTCATAAAAATCACGTTTATTAGTGTGGATAAACTATCTAAATTTTGACATTTCTAAACATGAAAAATTTGGAACATAAATCTAAGGGGCCATTTGACAGTTGCTAAATGGCTTGGTGATGGATGATTAAGTGGTGATTAAGAGGCTCTTATGGTATAGTGTAAAATAAAATATGGTGGTTCGTTAATTGTTGAGAATGAAATCAGGGCTCTTAATGGTTAAGGTTGATCCAGGATGCAAAACCATTCACACGGTTTTGGAACCGTTAACAGGCTGTTCAACTTTTTGCAAAACAAGATTTACCGCTTAATGATTCAGAGGCTGCCTCTTAATGGAATTGTTAAGAGGTAAACAAAGAGCCCCTAAGGTTACAAAAGTCTATGCAAGTGTGAACTTTTTTAATTACAAAAATTACACATTTAAAAGCGTGGACTTTTGAAATCAAATGTACACATTTATAAATGTGGAGTTTTTTTTTCTTTCTCTAACAATCTCGATATAAAAGAATATTTGTCGTACAAAATTTTTTACACGCCTTTTAGGAAGCGTGGATAAATGGTATATTTTTTGTAGTTAACTGATGTTTGAGTTATATTTCGTTCAGGAATTACAAAACATTCAGGAAATACATACGCTGTTTTGGTTGGAATAATAAAATTTCATTTAGCGACTGTGCGTTGACTGTTCGTTAATTTACCAGCATTTATTTCTATGCTATAGGTTACTTTTAGGCTATGTTTGGCAAACTAGCCGATAAGGTAGGTTATGACTGATAAGGTGACTGGTAATTGATAAATTAGATGAGGAATAAGATGCGTTTGGCAAAAACTAGCTAATAAAGTAGCTTATAACTGTAAAATGACAAAAAATGGGCATGTTTAAAAATTGGTAATGTAAAAAGTAGAAGGTAATATTTGGAATAAAAAAATTAAAAGTCACATAAGTTCCATAACTAAACAAAACGCAAGTGAGGGTAGCTTTTCAAAAGCTAGCTTATGGTCCATCCAAACATGTAACTGACTTATAAGCTGACTTATAAGCCAACTTATTTTTACCAAACAATGCCTTAACCAGGTTTCCAAGTCTATTTTGCTTTACAGTGTTCATTTGGTTTGAATAAGAGGCCAACGTAAGTTATTGAGGTGTTAGAACTTTTTTTTTTTTTTTTGTAGTGTAATTGCAGGAAATAGGTTTAAGGAAATATGCCATCTTCTGCAATGGTTTTTTTAACCGCCTTTTTCATTTTTATTATATTACTACAGTTCTATTAGCATTCTCTGCTCTTTCTGTTTGGCATTGAATTTATATTCTGGTGGGATTTCAAGTTTTCATGATGTTGATTTGAATCTACATCTTAAGCTAACATGTTGTGATTGTTTTTTTAATCTTGCAGATGCTAAGCGACTGATTGGAAGGAAGTATGGTGATGCGACAGTGCAGGGTGATATGAAGGTTTGGCCATTCAAGATTGTAGAAGGGAAAAGTGGTAAGCCTAGGATTGTGGTCACATACAAAGGCATCGAGGAGCAGTTTGATGCTGAAGAGATTTCTTCAATGGTTCTTTCCAAGATGAAAGAGGTGGCTAATGCATATCTTAATACCAGTGTGAAAGCTGCAGTGATCACCGTTCCTGCTTATTTTGATGATTCACAACGTCAAGCAACAAAGGATGCCGCTACTGTTGCGGGTTTAGATGTCCTACGTTTGCTTAATGAACCTACAGCGGCTGCAATTGCTTATGGACTAGACCAGAAGACTGCCGTCCTTGGTGAAGTAAACGTGCTTATCTTTGATTTGGGTGGTGGAACGTTTGATGTCTCTCTTCTCACCATTGAAAAAGAGAGCATTAAGGTTAAAGTTGCTGGTGGTGACACTCATTTAGGTGGTGAGGATTTTGATAATCGGATGGTGGAATACTTTGTTGCAGAGTTCAATAGGAAACACAAGAAAGATATCAGTAAGAATCCAAGAGCATTGGGAAGATTGAGGGTTGCTTCCGAGAGAGCAAAGAGGATACTTTCTTCAACTACTCAGACGTTTGTAGAGATCGACTGCTTGTACGAAGGTGTTGATTTTTCATCAAAAATAACACGGGCCAAATTTGAGGAGCTAAATATGGATTTCTTTGACAAGTGTATGGAGGCTGTGGCAAGGTGTCTGGATGATGCGAAATGGGTGAAGAGTAAGGTGGATGAGGTAGTTCTGGTTGGTGGTTCTACACGGATTCCAAAGGTCCAACGAATGTTGCAGGATTTCTTTGACGGCAAGGACCTTTGCAAGAAGATCAATCCGGATGAGGCGGTTGCTTATGGTGCAGCAGTTTTGGCTGCAAACATGAGTGGTAAGGGCAATCAAATGGTTAAAGATTTGATGTTAGTGGATGTCACTCCTCTTTCACTTGGTTGGAGTCACATGGAAAAATCATGACTGTTGTGATCCCTAGAAACACACCCATACCTGTTACAAAGGAGAAAACACGTGTAACTGTATATGACAACCAATATTCCATGTTGTTTAAGATTTATCAGGGTGAGAGAAGTCGATCGACAGACAATGTTTTGCTAGGTGAATTTAGACTTACGAACATCCCTCTTGCCCCTAGGGGTGTTACAGAAGCAAATATTCGTTTCAGCATCGACGCCAATGGAATTCTACAAGTTTCTGCCAAGCAACCGATAACTGGTGAGAGTAACAGCATCACAATTACAAATGATCAGGGAAGACTTACAAAGGAAGAAATTGAGAAGATGTTGGAAGATGCTGAAAATTATAAATATGAGGATCAAGAATACAAGAAGAAGGTGGAGGCTTATAACGCATTGGAAGATTACATTTATGTTATGAAAACAAAGTCAAAGGATTCCAACATCAGGAAAAGTCTAAGTTGGGATGATTTGAAAATGATGGATGATGTCATAGAGGAAGCAATGCAGTGGCTTGAGTTAAATAAGCTTGCAGATACGGATGTGATAGCGGAGAAGAAGAAGGAATTGGAAAATGTGTGCAACTCCATACTTGGTTGGTTTATGCAAGGGATATAGTCTCAAGTCCTTTTCAATAAGTCTATATATACATACATGAATAACCGGAGCTTGTTGATTTTGCTATAATGTTGGTTTAATATTTTGTGGCCTTAGGATCGATCTGCTGCTTATATCTGCATATGTTTCGGATTTGCAACTTTGCTACCTGATAAGCTTGTGTTTGATTAATACCCGGTTCTTTATATTTTGATTCTTGTTAGGTGGATAAATGATACCGTAAAAGTAGCAGTCCAAACTTACGTTTGGCGATGGGTATTTGAGCTCTAGGAGTCCTTGATTTATGGTCCTATATCTGTTACAAAAATCATTCATAAAACTTTTTCGGTTCTCCCCCTCAAATAGAACATCTAAGACCACATACGTATCATACTATTCAATTTTAAACTCCAATTTCGTGTCTGATTTTGGGGTCTTTAACAAAATGTTTATCCAGGTCAACGCTTATCAAGTTGAATATGGCAAGGACCATCCCAGTAGGAGCAAAGACAACGATCAAGAGTGTTACCCAATAAGAGCAGGAAATAATTCTTACACCGTTGGTGTTTATCAAATAAATTGTTGGATACGATTCGTTTTATTTTACTAAAATATTACCCAAAGGTAACTGATAATGTTGGATTTTACAATGCGAGTAAGTGTTTGGGCATAGTGCACAAAAGCTTGCTATGGTGGGTTGGGGTTGTATAATATGAAACAAACAATATTTATAGGTTTCTTGTCTTGGGCCATCCGCTATGGGGCGTGGCAAGGACCTGTACCGAACCGCTACCCCGGCAACACCGCGAGGGTATCCGGCACGATAGCCGGTACGGCACAGCCTTGCCGGTTCCAACGACGTGTGTGGCGATGGGGTTAACGGCTATATAGCCGTTCAACGGCTAGTTTATTTAATTTTTTTTCTTTTTCTCTTTTACCTCTTATATATATATATATATAAACCTTGAGAAAGGTTCAAACAAGAACAAAGTCAATTTGCAAGAACAAAGGAACAATTGTAATCACATATGATGTGGGCCCATGTGGGTCCCACTTATTAAAAAATCATATATGATTCAGATGGGTCCCACCACTAAATCATATATGATTTTCTTAATATGTGGGAACCCACATCAATGTGTGGCTCAAAATGGTTCCTTTATTCTTGCAAATGGAGTTGTTCTTGTATGAACCTCCCTCTATAACAAGGGTATTTGCAAGAACAAAGGAACCCATTTTGAGCCACACATTGATGTGGGTCTCACATAATAAAAAATCATATATGATTTAGTAGTGGGACCCACCTCAATCATATATGATTTTTTATTATGTGGGACCCACATCACATGTGATCCAGAATTGTTCCTTTGTTCTTGCAAATTGATTTTGTTCTTGTTTGAACCTTTCTCTATATAGAGGGAGGTTCATACAAGAACAACCATTTTAAAGGAACAAAGGAACAAATGTGAGCCACACATTATGTGGGACCCACCCATTAATTAAATCATATGTGATT
>CM058044.1:59910583-59995677 GCA_030169165.1 Centaurea solstitialis | reverse complement strand
GTCTTTTCCATCAGGAACTTTTTATAATAAAATAATAAACCACAGGCCTTATAGTGGAAACCGCAACTTGTGGTTTCTGACACGGGCCATTGTCCGGTAAAACCCCAAAAACAGGAAAACCATAGCTACAGTGAAAACTGCAACTTGCGGTTTTCGCTAAATTTTTTTAAATTGCTACTTTCATCCCCGTAGTTTGTCAATTACGGTTTTCTCTCATATAATTGCATCTTTTTGTTTCATATGTTGTGTTAAAATTTGTTATTTGTATATAAACTAGTGACGAACAATAATTAAAAATCAATTAACAAAAAGTTTATTAACAATAATTAGAGAAAGGAATATTATCGAATGAAAAACGAGTAGCAATTAACAACTAGCAATTTTAACATAGCATTAGAAACATAAATATGCAACTATATGAAAGAAAAGCATAATTTACAAATAGCAATTTTAAAATTTGAAAACCGCAACCTGCGGTCCAACAAGTTGCGTTTTCCTATTTCTTACGGCTCAACAACTTAAGGTTTATTATTTTATTAATATTTTTTATGAGAAATGTGTTAGAAAGTACTAACACTACAAGCAAAAGTAGGCTTGTGATGTCAATCTAGTCTTACGGTTTTAAGGATATTTTTGCAAAACTCATTTTTTGTGGCTAAAAATGGAAATACACTTTTTCATATGGCTACTCTTGTTAATTGCTCCGATACCTTATCTCAATCTTTTTCATGTCCTTGGGTCCTTTTGAATTTTGATTCCAATTTTCTATCGTTTATAGTTTTATTTCTTAAAAGTCATTTATTAAAAACTTGCAAAAATACATATTTATTTATAGAGTGAATTGTAGATTTGGTCCCTGTATTGTAATAATTTTTTATCACAAATTTAAATACAAAACAAACTGTTGAGCAATGTTTTTACAAGTTCACTTTGTGTCCGATGTGGGACATTGCTCAACACGCCCCCTCACGTGTGGCGTTCTTTTTAGCCTAACACGTGGATACTTTGGGGTTACGTGGAGTCCGTGCGGCTTTTTTGACCAACCACGGGTGAACCTTACTCTGATATCATGTAAGTTTGTGGGCTATTCCACTCATAGCCAATTGGTTTTGAGTTGGAACCCCAAAAACTTACATGGTATCAGAGCAAGGTTCACCCGTGGTGGTTGGTCAAAAAAAAAGCCGCACGGACTCCACGTAACCCAAAGTATCCGCGTGTTAGGCTAAAAAGAACGCCACACGTGAGGGGGCGTGTTGAGCAATGTCCCACATTGGACACAAAGTGAACCTGTAATGTGCTTATAAGGGTCCTGGGCCACTCCACTCATTGCCAATTGGTTTTGAGTTAGAACCCCACAAACTTACACAAACATCTCTAATGCGTACCGATATATTAATTTGGGCGGGCTCAAGGACAGCAGGCTGGGCGGCTTGGGCGGTCTCCGCTATGCACCTGGTGGGCTAGGCGGCTTCGGGCTGAATCAGTTTCCTTACACCGATTCTATAATACCCGCGTTCCGTTAAACTTAACCTTAAGTGTTAAGCAAATAACTATTAGAGTATTAAGTTGAGAAGATGGAACTTCAGGGACTAAATGTGTTCATTTATCAAACTCTTATTACTTAAAAGAAAATTGATACGGCATCATTTCTTCTTCTCCTTCCTGTTTTCTTCACCGCCTTCATCTCTCTATACACCTCCCCTTCTCTCTAAAAATTCCCTCAAATCATTAAGAGTTACAACGTAATGATTACATATTTGGAATCCTCTCGTCGAATCCTTCTCAAAGGTATAACTTTCTTTCCATTTCGTTAAGATGTTTACGTTAGGATTTTTAGCTTGATTTTTATATCACTAGTGTAGGTGCTTAATTTACGAATTGGTGTTTTATATGATTAAATAGTTGGTTAGTTAGCTTATATTAGTTAACTTGGTGTGGATTTTTAAAAGGGTAAATTATTGGTCGAAAATGGTTAGATTAGGTATATTTGATTTACCGCACACCAAGTGTTCGACTAAACGCCGAAAAGAACGAAATTACGTGTTAAGCCTATGATCATAAGCCATGAACTTTGTTTTAACTTTTGGAATGTTAAAGCATGTTTAAATCGTATAAATACAACAAGTTCTGTAACAAAGAGCATAAAATGAGTTGAGGAAAAATGGTGGAAATCGGAATTTCCGACAGCTACGAATCTCGACGTTTGGAAGCCCATAACTCCCAAACCGTACGGCGGAAAAGGGCTCAAATTTTGCAGTCATAAAGCCCTTAACATATCCTACAATTGTTGTTTAGAGTTCAACAACTAATTGTGACGTTAAAAGGGCCAAAACAAAGTGTTTTTTAGGCTGCTGACAACATTTTAATAATCAGCATAGCTGTTTTGTAAAGTCTGTATCTAATAGACGAATGATCCAAATGAGATGATTCCAAATTCCGCAGACTCTTTAGACCTCATACTACAACTTTCATTTGTATTGTAAAGGCTATTGTGGTATTTAAATAGGATAAACATACTCGAAAAGAAGGGGGTTAGAGGCTGTTTGGTGCTAATAGTGGAGTCGGTAATCCCCGATTGTACTTAGCCGTCTTGTACCTTACGAGGAGCTTATTCCAATCAATCTTAAATCTATCTAGGACTAGTAGAGAGATAAAGAAGGAGTAAAAACATTTGTCTTATATTTATATATACAATAGGTACATTAGTTATTATATAGTCGATAATCGGTGATCGTTTTGTGTAAAAGGTGACTGCATATGAATCGTATCAACTCTTGGGGACTCCAGTTGTGGTATTTCATCACAGCTTTACTCAGGTACGGATATCTTACTTCACTTGATGCGGGGATAGTCATTTGCATATGGCTTCCTAATCCAGATAAACGATTATAAAGTCCATATATATATATTCCGAATTTCTTTCATGCTTGTTAAATGTAGTTGCGCATTTGTTCGCTTTTGAATTATGATTTCGTTCTATTGAAACATGGACTTTGACTTGTTGGATGATGTCTATCTATTATGAACCGTTTTAGGTAGACTCAACATTGGGGCACCGATGTTGAGATGCTTCCATGGTGGCTAAAACGATCATGGTGTCCTTATCTTATAAAAAGTCCTTAAAAGCGGACTAGAATGAGTACCGGTCGAATAAATGTAGCATGGATCGATCCTAGGAACTGTTATCGAAAAAGAAATTATGGTCGTGGTTAAATCCACGAAGAGGATTGTTGTGCTGTGCCCGCACCTCTTTCTTCACACAGGCTCAAACGGACCGATCATCCTTTGGAAACAACGTATCAAGATGATGCGGTTTAGTCTTTGGACTTTGATATGCCTTCAAGGCATTCGGTTGACTTCATCCTCTTTTGAGACACTTTGATTTTGATTATGTCTGATGTAACGTAATTTTTTTAAATTTGTTAACTCATGTTTATTATTATGTTATCATTATCCGTTCACTGAGCATTAAGCTTAGTCGAGATTTTCTTTGTTCTCGGCAGGTAAATGATTTAGCAGGGATTTTGGGATGAGAGTTGTGGAGATGAGAAGACCGACGATAACTACTAGGACTCACTTTGTTAATCTTTTGGTGACTAGTGTATATATACATATATACACATAGGTTCTTTGAGACCATGTTTTTGTAACCGTTATCTCCATTTGTGGTTACGCATCTGTATTCTGGATAAATGATATTAGTTGCTCTGCATAGTCGATGATTTGACTTGTTTGCAGTTTAAACGTAACTGTGACATCTTTCATCCTCAGCTACGCGGGATGGGGATGTTACAAATTCAATCGTTGGAGATTGCATTAAAAAAACAATTTCTATTTTGAAAGATGCCAAAATAACGGCAATACTTTAAATTCTTGTTTTCAACCATTTGATACCTATATAAATCCACTTCCTAAACATATTTCAAACAACTTCCATCTTTTCCTCTCAAACTTAATTCCATCATGAATCCAAACACTACATCTTCATCTCGACGCTCATGACCGAGGGGCGGGTCGATCAAGAGGTGCATGTCGATCGGGAAGTGTGGATCAATGACAATAAGACCCAAACGTCGGATTTGATCCCGATTACAATCCCGGTTACAATCCAATCCCAGGTACAATCCCCGCTACAATCCCGATTTCCCTCCACAATTTCCTCAACCCGGTTTTCCTCGACAATTTTCTCAACCCGAAACTGAGGACTCTGATTTAAGTGATACACATTCACCCGACGAGAGAAATAAAACTAAAACCTATTCCAAACGATTATCCCAAACAAGAGTGGCAAAAAAAATATTATTTTTTATATTTACTTATTTGCAATTTTTATTTTTTAATGTTTTGTAAATTTTTTATTCTTAATATTAAGGGCATTAATTTTAGTTATTTATGTTGTTTTTATTTTATACAATTATTTTTAATTTATATTAATTATTTAAAAAGTGAGAGGGTTAGAAGGGTTCTGTGTACTATACAGAGAGTGTTCCAAATGGCTTATTATGAGTTTATGGAAATGCTGATGTGGCAGTGGGGCTTAGTGGGCTGGGAGGGTTCTGCTATGCATAAATTTATGACATTAAGGTTGTGTTTACTAACGACTTAAGGAGCTTAATGGGTAAATCGGCTTATTCGCACAGACATACATGGCTGTTTACTAACGATTTAATGACTCATACCATGGCTGATTCGCACAGCTGGTAGAGGGCACTTGTCCCCATTCAGACATTTTATTGACAAATATACCCTTGTTAAAACATAAGGGTTTATAAAAAATATACCCATTCTTTTCACGCTATAGCATTTGATAAAGAAAATTACACATCAAACCATAGTTGCATTCTTCTAATCGTCGGCCGTTGCTGTTCATCTCTGTCCAGAGTTGTTCGTCTCCGGCCAAAATTGTTCGTCTCCGGCCAGATTTGTTTGTCGCCGTCCGGAGCTGTGGTTGTTGTTCGTCTCTGCCGTACAGCTCCACCACAGACCACATGCTCATTATTCCTCATCTTTATAAAATAAATTTTGGTTTTTGACGTCTTCTTTTACAGCCAGTGTGAGTGAAAAGATGGAAGAGGGTAGCAGGTAAAAAGGAGACTGTAAAAAATGGGGGGAAGTAAAAGCTTTGTAGAGGTGGAAGAAGTAGTACATGTACAGCTACCAAGAAATTATTTTATAGGGAAAATTTCATCTATGTCCTTAAAAACTTAAGTATTACGCATATATCCTTGTAAAGTTTAATATTACGTCTATATCCTTTTAAACTTCAATAACTCACATATATATCCTTATCCCTTATTTAATTATATTTTAAATAATATCCCTAAATTGAATTTATTTTGTAAATGATCTAACTACCCTTTCTTAATTTTCTTCCAAATAACAAATTCAATTCTCTAAATCGATTTTGAGATTCAAGTCACCTCCAAAATCGATTTGTATTCTCCTCCAATTCGATTATCAGATTTCACTCCAGAATCGATCTTCCAAAATGGATCTTCCAAAATTCAATCTCCTTCCAATTCAATTTCACTCCAATTGAATTCCTTCCAGTTAAATTTCACTCCGATTCTATTACAAGGTGTTAATACTATTGCCTACCAATTCGATTTCAATGTAAGCTATTGAAAGGAACTGATTGGATTTCAAAGTTACTGACAGGTAAAGGCTATTGATTTTGGTTTATTTTGGTTCTCTTTGGCTTTTTTTGGTTTTACAGGGCTATTGCGATTTCAAAGTTTTAGAGTGGCTTATTTTGGTTATCACATGTAATGTGGGATTATTTTATAATGGCTTTTTTTCTTTTTGGCGATATTGGTTTTTCATTGGAAGTACAGACAAGTTTACTTTTTGGAGTAAATGAATTACATATCTCCAACAATGTGGAATGTAGTGATGCAGCCTTCAAGTTTGAGTGGAAAACAAGGTTTGACTTCCTCTTTAATATCTAATAATTATTTAATTGTTTTCTTTTAGTTTGCGATTTAAATTCTTATGTTTGATTGCATTTAGAGTGCAATCACCCTTTTGACAAGGTATCAGCTCCTTAATTTCTGAAATCCAATTGCAGAACTCCGTTAGTGTAGAACTCTGTTAATTTCTCATTAATTGCAGAACTCCAATTGCTCATTAATTTCTCAAATGCGGGCACACGATTGGAGAAATCCAATTGTAGAACTCTATTGGAGAAATCCAATTGCAGAACTCAATTGATGTTAGTCCATCACAGAGAAATTGGAGAAATCCATTGATGTTAGTCGCTTGATGTTAATCGTTTGGAGAAATCGATTCTGATGTTGATCGATTGGAGAAATCGATTGGGAACTCCATTGATGTTAATCGATTAGAGAAATCGATTTTGGGAAGTAATTGATTGTTAGGTCTGTGTGGTGGATTGATTTGGAGTAATATGATAATTGTTTTTTTATTTGGAAAGAAATTAGAAAGGGTAGTTAGGTCATTTACATATTAGATTCACTTTAGGGATAATTGTTTTTATTTAAAATGTAATTAAATAAGGGATAAGGATATATGTGTGAGTTATTGAAGTTTAGAAGGATATAGACGTAATATTAAAGTTTACAAGGATATATGCGTAATATCTTAAGTTTTTAAGGACATAGACGAAATTTTCCCTATTTTATAAAATAAATTTTCACTTTTAATTTAATACATAAATATGTGTTTTGGTAAATATTAAAATAATAAAATTAAAGGAAAGAAAAAAAAGTAGTTGCAAGATACAGTTAATTAATTATTTCAGTAAATGTAAAATTAATTGGTTTTTGTTTTGATTTTATTCAATAGATATAAATAGTTTGATTATTTTATTTTTTTTGGTTTGATTTTTGATTAATCGATTGAAATATGTCTAAAAACTTATTAAGGGTAGTTTAGTCATTTCTGTTGTTCAGACTATTGATTCAGATAAAAAAAGTAAACAACAATACATATTTATACATACAGAGGAATTTATCAAACAGACAAATTTATCCATACATAAATTAATAGAAAATTTTGGTAAACAGCCCCTAAATCCTTAAAAATAAACCTAAATACTAATCCTGGGATTAAAAAAAAATCATAAATAAAAAATTAAAGCTTACACTAGCTAGTTGTGAAAGGGATGAAGAACGTGAATGTCGAATGTCTTAACAACCTTTGATCTAAAACCTTCGATTTGGACCTTGAATGTATTCATTTGTATCTAAAGCAACTCGGTGGAGCAAGGGGTGATGGGAGGAGCAGTGTGATGTGGAAGAATCCTAACAACAACTTGGAGGAGATGAGGTGTGGAAGGATTTCCACAATCTTAAGTGGATTGTCAACGATTAATAGATTTCCTTTTTAGATTGCCGTTTTAGATTAATGATGATGCTTTGATGAAGAAGAGATAAATGGGTTTGTTGCCGACTTGATTGAAAGAATGAAGCTTGGATGATGCTGTAATGGTTGTCATGGTGTCTTTCATGTTGTTGCTTCCATGGAAGTTATTGAGAAAATGTAACTTGGTTTGGAGCCAACTTGAGAGAAGAAAAGGTGTGTGGGAAGGGAACAAATGGTAGGTTAAAATTAGAACTATCTTCACCAAAATGTATCCGAGTATACCCATATTCCTATTGTGTTTAGTACACATAATAACACATTTTGAAATTGGATACACACAATAGGAATACGAATATAGTTGGACACATTTTGGTGAAGATAGCCCTTAAAATTACAATTAAACAACCTATTTTTAGAGGGTATTATTGGAAATAAAGTGTCTACATGGATACATGTTAATCTCAAAAGAATAAGCCATTGTTTTTCAATTAAGCCGCTACCAAACACTTGTTTTAAACTGAGCAAATAAGCTCAAGACCTTAATTAAGCTAATTAAGCTGTTACCAAACAACCACTAAGTTAACTAATCGTTTTTTTGCTAAAGCCGGGTTATAATTGCATCACCAACACCACCTTCTTAAAATAGAAAAAAATGATTTTTGTTCTTTAAACTTCTACATTTAATAAAACTAAAATTACATGAAGTTTAACTGTATTTCAAACTTGATTAAAGAAATTAAAATGGTGGCCCACCACTACTTTTGGTGTGATGAAAAGTAAACGCATGTATGCCCGGCAAAAACTGAAATGAGATTACAGTTGGATACAAAAAGGCCGGCAAATTTGGTGATTTTGCCGGCCGATTGGAGTTTCTCTATAGAACTAATAGTAGTTTGATTGTGTGTTTTCGAAACGTTATTTTTGGAGATCAACCGTATTGGCGTATTGCATTAGATTTTCCCGGTGAAATCTCCAACGATAACATGGCCGGAGAAGCAGCTGCGATCGGAATCGACTTAGGTACCACGTACTCCTGCGTTGCTGTTTGGCAACACGAGCGAGTGGAGATCATCGCCAACGAACAGGGCAACAGGACGGCACCTTCTTGCGTAGCTTTTACTGATACCGAGAGTTTGATCGGTGATGCAGCCAAAAACCAAGTCGCAATGAACCCTACCAACACCATTTTTGGTATAATATTTCTTGTAATGATACCTTGTAGTTGTAATCGTTTTGGAGTAAAAAACTAATCAACTTTTTGTTAGCCGGAGACTCTACTTTGATGAGCATAAAACCTTATAGGTTAGCTCACGTGAATGCGAAAGAGTAATCCTTTTTATGTTTACACGTAAAACGTATTGTCGTTGTTTAAGTTTAACTAAGGAGCGTTTACTTAACCACTTACCAGTTAAGTGATTACCGGAAAAATTGAACACTATTACCTACCGTATAAGACAATATTGTAGTATCCCAACAATTACCCGGTAAGTACTTAGCGCGTATCAGCGTATGAGTTGTAAATCTCAATTTCCGGGTAACACTCTCGGTTTATATCATTGCTCTTACCGGGTAAGATTCTAGTCCTTGTCATGTACATCCCATAAAGTAAACTGACTCAGAAATCACTTACCGAGTAAGCATAAATTAAATGACACCCAAGAGAGTATAATATATATATATATAGGGGTGGGTTCAAATGTGAACTACTTTTTGGTTGTGAACGTGAGGACAACCGAGAGCACGACACGTGGCGGATGACTAGGCGCCCCGTCAGATCCACGGCGGATGACTAGGCGCGATTCATGGGAGGGCATTGAATTAAAGAGGGGGACCACACTCAAAGTCGACACGTGTCGCGCTCTCGGTTGTCCTCACGTTCACAACAAAAAAGTGGTTCACATTTGAACTTTCATCTGTCTATATATATATATATATATAGAGGGAGGTTCATACGAAAAATATAACCTTTTAAGAAAACGCAAGGAGCAATCTCAACCACTCTTCTCGGTCAACAAATGCGGCTTTGATCGGTCCCCCCTTTAATAATCTCTACCATCCCATGAATCGCGTCAATTCTCCGTGATCACGTCCACCGTAACCGCGAGATGAATGGCTGAGATTGCTCCTCACTTTTTCTTAAATTGACATGCTTCTCGTTTGAATCTTCCCCTATATTAATGTCAACTCGAATAATGTTGGATTACCTTCTTAGATGTGAATCCAAATATTAAGCACACATATTGAGTTTTGTCGTTTGGACCCTTGCAGATGCTAAGAGGCTGATTGGAAGGAGATATGGTGATGCAACAGTGCAGGGTGACATGAAAGTTTGGCCTTTCAAAATTATACAAGGGAAAGGTGGTAAGCCTATGATTGTCATCACATACAAAGGCGTCCAGAAGCACTTTGCTGCTGAAGAGATTTCTTCGATGGTTCTTTCCAAGATGAAAGAGGTGGCTAATGCGTACCTTAATACCGATGTCAAAACTGCAGTGATCACCGTTCCTGCTTATTTTGATGATTCACAACGTCAAGCAACAAAGGATGCTGCAAATGTTGCGGGCCTACGTGTTCTACGTTTGCTAAATGAACCAACAGCGGCTGCAATTGCTTATGGGCTAGACCAGAAGGCGTCCATCATTGGTGAAGTAAACGTGCTTATCTTTGATTTGGGTGGTGGCACATTTGATGTCTCTCTTCTCACCATTGAGAAAGAGAGCATTAAGGTTAAAGTTTCTGGCGGTGATACCCATTTGGGTGGTGAGGATTTTGATAATCGGATAGTGGAATACTTTGTTGCAGAGTTCAAAAGGAAATACAGGAAAGACATTAGTATGAATCCAAGAGCATTAGGAAGATTGAGGGTTGCTTCCGAGAGAGCAAAGAGGATTCTTTCTTCAACTACTCAGACATCCGTAGAGATTGACTGTTTGTACGATGGTGTTGATTTTTCATCAAAAATAACACGGGCAAAATTTGAGGAGCTAAACATGAATTTCTTTAACAAGTGTATGGAGGTCGTGGCTAGGTGCCTAGATGATGCGAAGTGGGAGAAGAGTAAGGTGGATGAGGTAGTTTTAGTTGGTGGTTCCACACGGATTCCTAAGGTCCAACGAATGTTGCAAGATTTCTTTGATGGCAAGGATCTTTGCAAGAAGATCAATCCTGATGAGGCTGTTGCTTATGGTGCAGCAGTATTGGCTGCAAACATGAGTGGTAAGGGCAATCAAATGGTTAAAGATTTGATGTTAGTTGATGTCACTCCGCTTTCACTTGGTGTGGAGTCACATGGAGATTACATTGATGTTTTGATCCCAAGAAACACGCCCATACCTGTTACAAAGTTTCAACCGCGTGTAACTGTAACTGATAACCAATCTTCCATGTTGTTTAAGGTTTATCAGGGTGAGAGAAGTCGACCGATAGACAACATTTTGCTAGGTGAATTTAGTCTTAACAACGTCCCACTTGCCCCTAGGGGTGTTACATTTGCATGTATTTGTTTTAGCATTGACGCTAGTGGAATTCTACAAGTTTCTGCCAAGGAACCGACAACTGGTCAGAGTAACAGCATCACGATTACAATTGATCAGGAAAGACTTACAAAGAAAGAAATCGAGAAGATGTTGGAAGACGCTGAGAATTACAAGTATGAGGATGAAGAGTACAAAAAGAAGGCGGAGGCTTATAACGCATTTGAAGAATGCGTTTATGTTATGAAAACAAAATCAAAAGATCCCAACATCAGGGGAAATTTAAGTTGGGAAGATTTGAAGAAGATGGATGATGCAGTTGATGATGCAATGCAGTGGCTTGAGGTAAATAAGCTTGCAGATACCAATGAGATTGCCAACAAGAAAGAGGAACTGGTCAAGTATTTGTGCAACTCCATAGCTGGTTGGTTTATGTAAGGAATGGGTGTATACTATATATAATCATATATGTGTAAGAAACTTTGTTACCAAGTCTAGAGTTGGTTGCTTTTTGTATAAAATTGTTTCATGTTATGAAAACAAAATTAATCAAGATCTTCTGCTTTAATGACGACATATTTTGGATTTGCAATTGCAACTTTGTTGATATGTGATAAGCTTGTGTTTGGTACCTAGTTCCTGTTAATGATCCATATTTACAAATTCTGATATCTTTTATGTCGTTTTTATGGGTATCCAACAAATTTACAAGACCATCTCTAACTACATCACGAAATAATTTAAAACACCACAAATTCTAATTACAAGACCATCTCTAATTACAAATTCTGACATCTTTTATGTCGTTTTTATGAGCTCGAGCCCCGCTCGTTTAAGATTTATGAAGCTCGCGCTCGACTCTTTTAGGCTCGTTTAGCCTTAGGTATTATTTTGATATTTTTATTAAAATGATATATATAAATATTAAAAATTAAACATATAAAATATATATATATATATATATATTATATTGAGCTCGTTTAGGCTCACAAGCTTAAACGAGCTCACTCTTTGGAACTCGAGCTTGGCTCTTTTATTAAACGAGCTTTAATGTAGGCTCAAGCTCGTTAAGGCTTGGCTCGTTTAGAGCTTTTGACGATCCGAGCTCGAGTAGCTCACGAGTAACTCGACTCATTTACATCCCTAGCTATAAACACTTTTTCCCCAATTGAAATACTGAAAACTGCTTATCAACAGTGACAAACGTAACAAGATAATAAGTAGCTTAAATAAGCAATCTCAAACACCCGTTTGATTATATTAATAAGTGTATTTTAAAAAATATCTAAAAACAATACATTTTTTTATTCCTTTAAAAAAATACATTTTTTTATTAATATACAATACATTTTCATATTAATAAGTGTATTGTTTTTTTTTATCTAAAACAATACATTTTTAAGAAAAAGAAAAGGATAAAATTTTTAACACAAGTTATAGAAAAGTCTTTCTTTGTGATTATTGTAAAGGAATTTGTAGATATAGTCAAATAAACTGCATAAATTTATAAAAATATTTCAATACTTAAATTAATTTATAGATATCAACAAAACTTTTCAAATTTGGTGATTTACAAAATAAAATACATATCTTTAAGCTATTTGGCAAACATAAGCTAATATAACCTAACTTATTTCCTCTTCAAAAAAAAAAAAAAATACCTAACTTATTTGTTAAGATAACTCTAATGTGTCCTTCCTTAAATTTAATAATGAAAAATGCTAAAGAGCAAGGCCGTAAAATAACTAAAGTCAGGGGATGTTTTTAACTAGAGTAAAGGCAGTGGGGATCAAAAAAATAACAATCACAAGGACTAAAATCCAAAATAATTTAAAATAGGGACTAAATATGGTAATGGACGGAAACCATTAGGACAGAATTGTAATTTACTTTTTATTTGAAATATGTACTACTACTGATTAGACAAAAAGGTGACCGGTGTGGATGTTGCAGGCGATTTGCTGTGAAAAAATATCGCTCTCTGGCAGAGAGAATCAACTTCATTTATTAACAGTTTGATTCTGTGTTTTTGAAAGGTTATTTTTGGAGATCAACGTAAACCGGTGAAATCTCCGACGATAATATGGCCGGAAGACGTGAACCACCGGCGATCGGAATCGACTTAGGTACGACCTACTCCTGCGTTGCTGTTTGGCAACACGAGCGAGTGGAGATCATCGCCAACGAACAGGGAAACAGGACGACGCCTTCTTGCGTAGCTTTCACTGATACGGAGCGTTTGATCGGTGATGCGGCCAAAAACCAAGCCGCAATGAACCCTACCAACACCATTTTCGGTATAACATTTGTCCTAAATGTAGCTAGCTAGCTAGGGTTTCATTTCTGATGTTGAGTTATATTGCTGTATGAAACACAGAGTTGAAATCGTTTATTAGGAATTACAAAACATTCGGGAAATACAGACACGTACTGTTTAATTTCGGTTCGAAGTAAGAAAACGTCCTTTTGCGACTCTACTTTGACTAATCGTTTAATTCTATGCTTTTTAGTTAAACTTTAACATGCTTTCCAAATCTATTTAGTTTTAATTGTTTGGTTAGGTTTGTGAATGCTAGCAGTCGATTTAGGTGTGAATAAGTGGCCAAACGTAACTCATTTTGATACTTAAGACTGATTTTTTGCAGTAAACACAAATACTTAGTAGTTGTGATTTTTTGGGGGGTGAAAAAAGTTGATCAACCATTTCTTTGTTAGGTTAGAGACTCTACTTTGACTGATTTTGACTAACGAGTAGCATAAAAGTTGTTAGGTCAGATCATGTGAAGGCGAATAGAGTAGTTCAAGCTTGATTACATTATGTTTAATTAAGAAAGTGGTTTATTTTAATCATATTGAACTATGTCTACTCTAATGTTGGATTGTCTTCTTAGGTGTGAATCTGCATATTGAGTTTTCATTTTTGGACCTTGCAGATGCTAAACGACTTATTGGAAGGAGGTATGGTGATGCGACTGTGTTGGGTGATATGAGAGTTTGGCCTTTCAAAATTGTACAAGGGCAAGGTGGTAAGCCTATGATTGTCGTCACATACAAAGGGGTCGAGAAGCACTTTGCTGCTGAAGAGATTTCTTCGATGGTTCTTTCCAAGATGAAAGAGGTGGCTAATGCGTACCTTAATACCGATGTCAAAACTGCAGTGATCACCGTTCCTGCTTATTTTGATGATTCACAACGTCAAGCAACAAAGGATGCCGCCACTGTTGCAGGTCTAGATGTCCTACGTTTGCTAAATGAACCTACAGCGGCGGCAATTGCTTATGGGCTAGACCAGAAGGCATCCATCATTGGTGAAGTAAACGTGCTTATCTTTGATTTGGGTGGTGGCACATTTGATGTCTCTCTTCTCACCATTGAGAAAGAGAGCTTTAGGGTTAAAGTTTCTGGTGGTGACACTCATTTGGGTGGTGAGGATTTTGATAATCGGATGGTGGAATACTTTGTTGCAGAGTTCAATAGGAAATACAGGAAAGACATTAGTATGAATCCAAGAGCATTGGGAAGATTGAGGGTTGCTTCCGAAAGAGCAAAGAGGATACTTTCTTCAACAACTCAAACGTCTGTAGAGATTGACTGTTTGTATGATGGTGTTGATTTTTCGTCAAAAATAACACGGGCTAAATTTGAGGAGCTAAATATGGATTTCTTTAACAAGTGTATGGAGGCTGTGGCTAGGTGTCTTGATGATGCAAAGTGGGCGAAGAGTGAGGTGGATGAGGTAGTTTTGGTTGGTGGTTCCACACGGATTCCAAAGGTCCAACGAATGTTGCAGGATTTTTTTGATGGCAAGGAGCTTTGCAAGAAGATAAATCCTGATGAGGCTGTTGCTTATGGTGCAGCAGTTTTGGCTGCAAACATGAGTGGTATGGGCAATCAAATGGTTAAAGATCTGATGTTAGTTGATGTCACTCCTCTTTCACTTGGTGTGCAGACGATTGGAGAAGTTATGACTGTTGTGATCCCAAGAAACACACCCGTACCTGTTACGAAGGAGCAAATACTTCAGACTGTTGCTGACAACCAAGCTCGTTTTCTTTTCAAGGTTTATCAGGGAGAGAGAAGTCGATCGATAGACAACACTTTGCTAGGTGAATTTAGTCTTACCAACCTCCCTCTTGCCCCTAGGGGTGTTACAAAGGCAAATATTCGTTTCAGCATTGATGCCAATGGAATTCTGCAAGTTTCTGCCAAGCAACCGATAACTGGTGAGAGTAACAGCATCACAATCACAAACAATACAGGAAGGCTTACAAAGGAAGAAACAGAGAAGATGTTGGAAGATGCTGAGAAATACAAATATGACGATGAAGAGTTCAAAAAGAAGGCAGAGGCTTATAATGCTTTGGAGTATTATGTTTATGTGATGAAAACAAAATCAAATGATCCCAACATCAGGAAGAGGGTAGGTTCGGAAGATTTGAAAAAGATGGATGATGTGGTTGAGGATGCAATGCAGTGGCTTGAGATAAATAAGCTTGCAGATACTGATGTGATAGCGAAGAAGAAAAAGGAACTGGAAAATGTGTGCAACTCCATACTTGGTTGGTTTATGTAAGGGATGAGACCATCAAGCATATAATCTAACATCCTTTTTCCGTAAGTCTATATATAGATGCACGAATGACTGGAGTTTGTTGATTTTGTTATGATGGTGGTTTCATAGTTTGTGACCTTAGGTTGGATCTACATATATTTTCGATTTGCAACTTTGCTACCTGATAAGCTTGTGTTTGATCAATACCCAGTTCCTGTTGACAATCCACATTCTTATATTTTGATTTTCTTTTAGTGGATTAATGATACCGTAAAAGTAGCAATCTAAAGTTATGTTTCGCTATGGTTATTTGTGCTCTAGGAGTCGATGATTTATGATCTTATAACTGTTAGAAAAATTATTCATTGAACTCCCCCTACATATCATACTATTCAGTTTTAACTTTTAACACCCCAATTCCATGTCTGGTTTAGGGGTTGTTTACCAAATGCCTATCCCAAATACCGGTAACTCAGTAAGCACTAATCAAGTTGTATTGCTTTAACCAATGAATATGACAATGACATCTTAATGGGTAAAAGAAAAGACAATAGTCAAGTATTTTACCGGTTAAAAGCAGGCTATTGTTGCATATGATACCGTTTTAAATGACTAAAATTCTATCCTATAATATAAGCGATAAAGTTGATGTTTACCGGTAAACTTTTATCGGGTAAGACTTTGACTATACTGCACTTTAAGTTGGCATGTTGGTATTGGGTTGTATAGTATGAACCAAACATTATTTATATAGTTTTCTTGTCTAATTGATACTGACCCCACCTTCAAAATGTCAATGTACGGACAAATGAAAGTTGAAACCTGTTTTCATCATAAGGCTACTCGCACCGGTAAGGCGGGTAGTGAGCGGGCTTACCCGTCGAACCCGCCGGGTCTTTATGGCTTGGGTGCGTGGTTCAAGGAAGCCGGCGGCTTCAAGGTACAGCGGGTGTGGAAAGCCGTTTGAGAACGGCTCTTTCCAACGGTAAATTTATTTAAATTTTTTTTTTTACTTTTTTTTTTTCAATTTTTACTCCTATAAATACTCATTTAACCCAACTTCATTTTTCACACAAACAACCTTCAATTCTTCAACTCTTTTTTCACACAAACAACCTCCAATTCTTCAAACCTCCCACTCTTCAAACGATGAATCCAAACGATCGAAACCTCGGATCTTCATCACGGCGCGCGAAATGTAAACGTCGGGCGGAACCCGAGACCCCTTCGAAGCCCTCTTTCAAAGTCGACGTTACGCACACCGGGTTCCCTCCACAATATCCACCCGATTACGATGTCGAATTTTCGCCCAAAGGTTTTTCTATCACAATTAGTCATCCTCAAGCTCCTCAACCCGGGAGCTCTTCACTACCCAATCAACCCGGGAGCTCTTCACAAGCTCCTCCACCCGATTATCAATCGTTTCCTTCGTGGACTAATCCATTTTTTCCTCCTCCTTATCAACCACAATTTGTACCCGGTTACCAACCCAATTACCAACCCGTAAAAGAGGAAGACACTTCCGATGAGGAAGAACCTTCACCAACGACCCAAGAAGAGGAAGACATTAAGTTTTACACCACCCCGCACTACCATCTCCGGGGTAAAAAGCTCTTCGATACTATGAAACGAAAAGAGGAGATCAAAAAAAAATATGGCTTGTAATTTTTAGTTTATTTAATGTTTTAGTTTATTTTATTTAATTATGTAATGTTTAATTTTAATTTTTAGTTAATTAGTTATGTAATTTTAATTTTTAGTTAATTAATTATTAATCTTATTATTAATTAATTAATTACATGTTTTATTTAATTAATGTTATTTAATTAAATGAAATAAATAAAATAAATTGAAAAGTGAGTGGGTTGGGAGGGTTGGGTGTGTGTTGTAGAGGGTTATGGGAGGGTAAAGAGAGGGTTGACCAAAAGCTGATGTGGAAGCTGATGTGGCAGTCAAAAAGTGAGTGGGTTGAGAGGGTTGGAGAGTATGGGTGTGTAGCCTAAAAGACAATGTTGGACTTGGTTTTATGGTAAATGGCCATAGCAGCTTATAATAGAAACAAAATACAGGTTACGTTATGATCTATATGTTTTAAGTATTGTTAAGAAAAATACGACAAATATATCATTTAAAGAAAGTTTTGTTTGTTGATATGTTTAACATCTCTATAATCCTGCAAAGCTTCTGTAAAGGTACTTTAAAGTTTAAAAAACGCTTTCACTTATGTTGTATAGCTTCCCTTAGCTAAATATTGTGGAAAAGGTTTTTGAAGCTAGGGATGGTAATTCTCGACAAGACACGAAACACGACATGAACTCGACATGAAGATTAACAGGTTTGGGTTGAGTTGTCTGACCCGTCAACCCATCAATCCGTTTATTTTACGGGTCGTTTTCGGGTTGGTATATGGATTCGCTGGTCAATCCGCCAAGGCGCCAACCCCGTTAGGCAACATAGACCAAATTCTGACGCATTGTAACACCATAATTTAAAACCCCAAAAATAGAAACTTTATATAAAATACCAGTCGTTCCATAAAAAAATAATTACAAAAAGGAAATTCGCTAAATCCATGTAACTGTTTAAAAAAAAACTTTAAAAATTAAATATTTATCCCTCGATATCCATTGGAACCGCCCACGTCGCTAGCTTCACATCAGGGCCTTGCCCTTATCAGCTCCTAACCCGAACTTGAAAGGAGGATGAACAACAGAAGGGTTAAGCATAAAGCTTAGTGAGCTAGCACTACGTATACGTTACCACATAACATGCTCATATACAATAAGTCAATAACAAGCACCAATCACATACAACAATCATATCAACATATCATTCAATCACATCAATACTCGACTCTCATGAGGTCATAAACTCCCGTCAGTTTGTACACGGGTCGGCCCCCACAACTCACCAAGGGCATGTGGACTCCCTTTCTCTCGTCAGTTAGGACACGAGTCGGCCCCCACAACTCATCAAGGGCATGTGGTTCCCTCACGTACTCTATCATGCATATATAAACACATCACATAATAAGATACACGTAGAGTAACTCACCTGGTTCGCGCAAACAAATAAGCACATGTCTCACGCCACTTTAAATCAAATCTGAAAATACAATTTAAATTACCAAACATTAGGTCTCTACCCAAATTCCACGAACTGAAACCTAGATTCGTGTGATTACCGCTAAAAATTAAACCCTCAACTAGTCCCAAACGATAACCAAACAAGTTCCTAAGAAACCCTCCAAGCTACCTCGACATAACAGACTAAAACGAACTCGGAAAACAAGTTTTCGGGCGTCGGAAAGGTCTGGTACAGATTGGCCCGCACAAAAATCACTTCAGACCTCACTAAGGCCCTACGCGGCTTCTGCCGCGAGCATAGGTCGCGCCGCGCCTAGCCGGAGTACAAAAACTCGACCCGGGCGACTTCCCGGCGACTTGGGAAGTCGCCGCGGTACTCGCCGAAGACCACAATCAAGCCCCGCGCGACCTGGCGGCGACCCGGACCCGCGCCGGAAGTCGCGCCGGTCGCTTTCAGGTTGCCAAAACGCGATTTTTTTTTCGAGGTTTTTCAATCGTAACAAACCCTTTTCAATTTTAAACATTAACCCTATGAAAACCCAGTCCTAATTGCGATTTCCCAACGAAAAACCAACCGTAAACAAACCCGAACTTCAACGAATCAAAACCCTAGCATACGAAATTGATTTAGTAACGAGATTAGAACCTTACCTTACGCGATCGCTGTTAGTAATTATGTGCAGAGTGGACAAACCAAGTAATTACACATCCAATGTTACAAGACACTTGAGGGTCACACCTGTGAGGACCTATAAATCGAATAAGTTATATGAAACCCAGAAATGGAGAATTAGGATTTATAATAGTCAATTATAAATCAGTTGGGTAATTTCAGTCAGAAATCCCAAAGTTGGAGGGTTATTAATTAATTTAGTATATTGTATATTTATTTGATAAAATAAATATATAATAGTTAATTAATAGTATTATATATATTAGATAAATATATATATAGGTAATTATCATAAGCAAATTCTTTTCCAGAAAGAAAAGAATGAGATAATTACAATAAGGAAACTGAATCTTATACAAACTGTATTTTTCCTCCATATAAATAAGCCTTATGGGTTTAAGGAAAAATTATTCAACCAACTCATAAATCTGTTTCAGTTTTTCTCTCACTCTCCCTCTAAATCGGCGCCGCCCCCTCTCCCTCGGATACCGGTTCGGTTTTTTCCAGTTTTCGGGTTTCATTCAGTTCTGCTAGAGGAACAATTCGTAGGTCGATCATTGGTGGATCAATTCTCAAGCAATCCAGGTAAACCACTACAACTAATAGAATTAATTAAAATAAACGATTAAGATCCATAAGCTATCTAGGGTTTTTAGCTATCTAGGGTTTTTAGCTTGAACGCTTCCGCATCAGATCAAATCAGTGTGTTTTTTATCAGATAGGTCTTTTACCAGTTTGGTTATCAGATCTATGGATTTATCAAACTGTAACACCCGAATTTCATAAACCACAATTAACTAGAAAAGTAACCAATTCATATAAAAATGCGGAAGCTTGTCCATTGTTTAGAAAAGAAACTGTAATCTAACATCGTAAAGTACCAACTAAATTTAAAACCATGTACCACCAAAACATAATTTCACCGTTTACGAAAAACAACATTCCCATCAGTTTAAATCAAAATAGTCTTTAACTGCCTAAACCAAAACTCTTCCCTTTTTCCATCCTTGAGAACTGAACCGGCGGAGCCTCAAAGCATCAAACTTTTTCTTTCCCCTTACGGGATGTGCCTGCAACTAAAAGATTGAACAACAACGGGGTAAGCGAAACGCTTAGTGAGAACACACCTAACCATCTACCATCATACATTCACGATTACATAACACATAATCACACACGTGCCGTCTTTGCACTATCTCCTCTTCGGCTAAATCCGAAACAAGGAGAAATTCCCTAGGGGTATTGCTACCACCATAGGTACTCTACCCGAGGAGTATTGCTACTTCCTTCGGTCCACACATATCCCCGAAGGGAACATACATCATCAATCATAACATAATCACATGCAACATAATCATAAACATATAACGATACATAGCTAGGTAGTGAACTCACCTCGATAAGAATCACAATAGCTCAATAATGCGAACAATAGTCACCTCGTACCACCTAAGCATAAATACATACACACCTTCATCAAACACAACCCGAAAATGAGTCTTAAACGTAACTCGACCCTCTAATGCGAAAAGACGCGTCTACCCTCGACCAATTTCCACCAAACTTCATGAAACATCATGTTTCACTAAGTACTAGGGGTAACTAAGCAAAAGAACCCCAAACGAATCCATTTCGGAAAAATGGAAAAACAACTCAGCCGAAACGGCTGGTAATCCCACTGGTAACCTTACCCGCGGTTTACCCGCGGATACCATCAGCACGAGAAAAGAAAGGGGTTTTCTTCAATCGGACATAACTCTCTCATACGAACTCCGATTGAGCCGATTCAAATTGCTATGATCTCGATTTTTCGAGCTCTACAAGACTACATCAATGGATTTTAAGAACTAGGGTCGATAAGGGACATTCACACGTCTCTAATTCGACCTAAACAACTCCAATTCATACTATAGGTTGATCAATTGATCAATCCTCCACATACTTCTCAACCCTTGACTCTTTGCTCAAATTTACCAACAATTAAACTACCATTAAGTAAAGCATTCATACCTTAATCACGATTACACGAACAATTCTCTCGATTGCTCGATACTAGGCCTCCAATTGCACCCTTGCCTCTTTTCTCCAAAGTCACCCTCCCTCTCCCCAAAACGTAATCAGGAAACTGATTTGGAATAGAGGGAGTGGGGGGTTAACCCTAGTTTAGGTATTTACAACTTGCACCTTTTACCTCCAAACTTTACACCTTAGCCCTCGAGCTTCTACAAAACCGTCAATCAAGATCCAAAGTAACTCAAAACTCTACTGGAACTTAAATTAGGAATCGGGGTGTTACAACTCTCCCCCACTTACCGGAATTTCGTCCCCGAAATCGCTCAATCTCGAAACAACCCAGGGTGGTTCCGCCTCATCTCGTCCTCTGGCTCCCACGTCCACTCTGAGCCTTTCCGATGCTTCCACTGTACCTTCACAATGCTTACTTCCTTATTCCTCAATGTCTTGGTCTGTCTCTCTAAGATTGCTATCGACTCTTCTACGTAGCTCAGTCGCTCATCCACCTGTATGTCATTAAGTGGCACATGAGCTGACTCATCTGCTAAGCACTTCCGAAGCTGAGAAACATGAAAGGTGTCGTGTATCTGACTAAGCTCCAGCGGTAGCTCCAGCCGATATGCAACCTTCCCCACGCGTGCAACTATCACGAAAGGCCCAATGAATCTCGGACCCAACTTTCCCCGCTTCCTAAAGCGTATCACCCCTTTCCACGGTGACACCTTTAGAAGTACTCTATCCCCAACACTGAACTCGAGGTCGGACCGCCTCTTGTCCGCGTAACTCTTCTGACGACTCTGTGCCGTCCTTAGCGTGTCGCGAATCAATTGGACACTCTCTGAGGTCTTCTGGACAATCTCGGTGCTCCCAAGCTCTCTCTGTCCGACCTCTCCCCAACACACAGGAGTCCTACACCGTCTCCCGTAAAGCATCTCGTAAGGCGGCATGCCAATGCTGGCATGAAAGCTATTGTTGTAGGAAAACTCCACCAACGGAAGATGAGAATCCCAGCTACCGCCAAAATCAAGCACACACACCCGAAGCATGTCCTCAAGAGTCCGAATGGTCCTTTCACTCTGTCCGTCTGTCTGCGGGTGAAACGTCGTACTGAACTGAAGCTTGGTACCCAACTCATCATGAAACCTATTCCAGAAACGAGATGTAAATCGAACATCCCGGTCTGAAATCACCGTCACCGGCACCCCGTGCCTTGCCACAACCTCCCAGACATAAATGTCCGCCAAAACTTCCGAAGAGGAAGCCTCTCTGATCGCAATAAAGTGGGCACTCTTCGTCAGCCGATCCACTACCACCCAAATGGCATCATGTTTCCGGACCGTCATCGGTAGTCCAGTAACAAAATCAATGGTCACGTGCTCCCACTTCCACTCGGGTATCTCCAAGGGTTGGAGTTTCCGGTGTGGCCTCTGGTGCTCTGCCTTGACCCTCAAACACGTCAAGCACTTCTCCACGTACCTTGCCACGTCTCTCTTCATACCGGGCCACCAATAGTCTGTCCTCAAGTCTCGGTACATTTTCGTGGCACCGGGATGAATTGAGAACTTCGATTTGTGCGCCCCATCAAGAAGAGTCTGTCTCGCTTCACACGAAACTGGGACCCATACTCGACCGTATCGAGTCAATAACCCTCGACTGTCGGTCACCAACTGATCCGCTTGCCCTTTGATTCTCTCCTTCCTCTGGTTATCCTCCTTAACCGCCTCCTTTTGAGACTGTCGAATTAACTCAATCAAGGTAGCCGATACTGTCAATCTCATGCACGGTACTCGAAGGAGTAAGCTGCTCCCTTTTCGGCTCAAGGCGTCCGCCACCACGTTCGCCTTTCCCGGGTGGTAAAGGATCTCACAATCATAATCCTTTATCACCTCTAACCACCGACACTGCCTCATATTGAGGTTCCGCTGATCCATGAAGTAGTGGAGACTCTTGTGGTCCGTATAGATGGTACAACGAACCCCATATAAATAGTGCCGCCACAACTTAAGCGCGGACACAACCGCCGCCAGCTCAAGATCATGGGTCGGGTAATTCGCCTCATGCGTCTTTAACTGGCGAGACGCATAAGCTATTACTTTTCCCTTCTGCATGAGGACGCGGCCTAACCCGTGATAAGAGGCATCACAGTAGACTGTCAAGTCCTCGACTCCCTCCGGTAAGGTCAAAACCGGAGCCTCACAAAGCTTTCTCCTCAGGGTATCAAACGCCGCCTCTTGCTCCGTGCCCCACACGAACTTTTCATTCTTTCTTGTCAGCTTGGTCAATGGAACGGCTATCTTGGAGAAGTCTTGGATGAACCGTCGGTAGTACCCGGCCAATCCGAGAAAACTCCTGATCTCCGTAGGAGTCTTCGGGGTCTCCCATTTCATCACCGCCTCTACCTTCGCCGGATCTACCTTTATGCCCTCCCGGTTTACAAGATGCCCGAGGAATTGGACCTCTTGTAACCAAAAGTCACATTTAGAAAACTTCGCGTACAGTTTCTCCTTACGCAAGACTTCCAAAACTTCCCGCAAATGCTGCACATGCTCCTCCTTCGACCTTGAATAGATCAGTATATCGTCTATGAATACGATTACCGATCTGTCCAACATCGGTCTGCAGACCCTGTTCATAAGGTCCATGAAAGCTGCCGATGCATTCGTTAACCCGAATGGCATCACAACAAACTCGAAGTGACCATAACGAGTGCGGAATGCCGTCTTGTGCACATCCTCCTCTCGAACCTTCAACTGATGGTACCCGGAGCGAAGATCTATCTTCGAGAACCATGCGGCTCCCTGAAGCTGATCGAAAAGATCATCGATCCTCGGCAGTGGGTATCTGTTCTTCACCGTGAGCTTGTTTAGCTCTCGGTAGTCGATACACATCCGCATCGACCCATCCTTTTTCTTCACGAACAGAATAGGGGCTCCCCAAGGTGAGGCACTCGGGCGGATGAACCCCTTGTCCAAAAGCTCTCCCAGTTGCTTTGACAACTCCATCATCTCCGGGGGTGCTAACCGGTATGGAGCCTTGGCTACCGGCGTCGCTCCCGGAACCAACTCGATCCGGAACTCTACTTGTCTCTCGGGAGGGATGCCAGGCAAGTCATCCAGAAATACATCCGGATACTCGCTGACTACGGGCACATCAGCCACCGTCTTCTTCCTCGCCTCGACTTGACTTCCGATCACATAAGCCAAGTAACTGCTGCCTCCCTGAATAACGTGCTTCCTTGCTTTCGCTAAGGTACACATCTTCGGTAGTCTCTCTTTTTCTTTTCGCTAACGACGACTATCTCTCCCCCACTTGGGTTCCGGATTACTACCCGCTCATTCTCACAATCAGTGCCAAAGTGGTTCATGTTGTCTATCATGCATCTTATGTTCATCACTACCAATTCATATAAAAATGCGGAAGCTTGTCCATTGTTTAGAAAAGAAACTGTAATCTAACATCGTAAAGTACCAACTAAATTTAAAACCATGTACCACCAAAACATAATTTCACCGTTTACGAAAACAACATTCCCATCAGTTTAAATCAAAATAGTCTTTAACTGCCTAAACCAAAACTCTTCCCTTTTTCCATCCTTGAGAACTGAACCGGCGGAGCCTCGAAGCATCAAACTTTTTCTTTCCCCTTACGGGATGTGCCTGCAACTAAAAGATTGAACAACAACGGGGTAAGCGAAACGCTTAGTGAGAACACACCTAACCATCTACCATCATACATTCACGATTACATAACACATAATCACACACGTGCCGTCTTTGCACTATCTCCTCTTCGGCTAAATCCGAAACAAGGAGAAATTCCCTAGGGGTATTGCTACCACCATAGGTACTCTACCCGAGGAGTATTGCTACTTCCTTCGGTCCACACATATCCCCGAAGGGAACATACATCATCAATCATAACATAATCACATGCAACATAATCATAAACATATAACGATACATAGCTAGGTAGTGAACTCACCTCGATAAGAATCACAATAGCTCAATAATGCGAATAATAGTCACCTCGTACCACCTAAGCATAAATACATACACACCTTCATCAAACACAACCCGAAAATGAGTCTTAAACGTAACTCGACCCTCTAATGCGAAAAGACGCGTCTACCCTCGACCAATTTCCACCAAACTTCATGAAACATCATGTTTCACTAAGTACTAGGGGTAACTAAGCAAAAGAACCCCAAACGAATCCATTTCGGAAAAATGGAAAAACAACTCAGCCGAAACGGCTGGTAATCCCGCTGGTAACCTTACCCGCGGGTTTACCCGCGGATACCATCAGCACGAGAAAAGAAAGGGGTTTTCTTCAATTGGACGTAACTCTCTCATACGAACTCCGATTGAGCCGATTCAAATTGCTATGATCTCGATTTTTCGAGCTCTACAAGACTACATCAATGTATTTTAAGAACTAGGGTCGATAAGGGACATTCACACGTCTCTAATTCGACCTAAACAACTCCAATTCATACTATAGGTTGATCAATTGATCAATCCTTCACATACTTCTCAACCCTTGACTCTTTGCTCAAATTTACCAACAATTAAACTACCATTAAGTAAAGCATTCATACCTTAATCACGATTACACGAACAATTCTCTCGATTGCTCGATACTAGGCCTCCAATTGCACCCTTGCCTCTTTTCTCCAAAGTCGCCCTCCCTCTCCCCAAAACGTAATCAGGAAACTGATTTGGAATAGAGGGAGTGGGGGTTAACCCTAGTTTAGGTATTTACAACTTGCACCTTTTACCTCCAAACTTTACACCTTAGCCCTCGAGCTTCTACAAAACCGTCAATCAAGATCCAAAGTAACTCAAAACTCTACTAGAACTTAAATTAGGAATCGGGGTGTTACACAAACCAGTGAGGTTTTGTGATCCATAATAGTCCTCGTGTCAGTTTGACCCGAGGGAACCCACAAAAAACCCGACAGTGGTATCAAAGCTTCTGGTCCAATCGTTTTAGTTTTATTTATTCTCGTTAGATCCGTATAAAATTATTTTGTGTATCAAGTTTTAATTGTTATAAAAATCTGATTTTATAAAAATTTTTGATTTTTAACTTTACTTATCGTACGAAAAATCGAACTCGGACCAATCACTCGGTGACCGTTTGCCACCAAATGTGAACCATCATTGCCACCAAACCACAACCAAAAACCACCAGCGTGGTGGTCACCCACCACAGTCACACCACAGATCGGTGGTGGTGGAGGGTGGCCGTAGACAAATCACCACCGCACCCAAACCACCAGATCGATGGTGGTGGTGGTAGTCACCGATCAAGGCTGCCCCACCAGATCGGTGATGGCAGCCGACCTGGAAGCACGAATTGGTGATGATAGTGATATCACCACTGTCATCGCCGGCCGAAAACTCACATGGCGGTGGAACGACGGCAGATAGCCAATCGGACCACCGCCCGATAATCGAACAACCACCGCACCACAGAAGTAGTGGCGGTGATCGCGGTAGAAGAACACAACACAAACCACTGTGGCTGCACCACCAGCGGGTGGTGGTGGTACTCTGCGATAACCGCGACGGCGGCGGGGAGGCGATTCTCCCTGCTGTTGTTGATGGAAGCCATGGCCAAGACCACCGTAATGGTGGTGGCGGCATTGATTCTGTTCGCCGGCAGTTACAAAGAACGAGCGGCACCGGCCGCACCACTATGGTGGTTGCGGTGACGGTATTGATCGGCGACGATGGCGTAGCTACGATTTCGCGACCGCCCGGCCAAACCACCAGCAAGGTGGTGGCGGCAATTCCGCGATCGCCCAGCCGGACCACCAGCAAGGCGTTGGTGGGTGATCGATGAACGGCGGCGATGGTGGCATGGAAGCCATCGTACGCATCGACGATTAGCAGTGGTCGCAAAAGGGCGACGGTGATGGTGGCCGACGGCCGCGGCAGTGGCCGCGGTAATGATCGGTGGGGACGATGAGCCTTCGCGGCGCAAGCAACACACATCGATCGCCATTGTTAATACGTGCTTCGCGAACGTCTTATTCGCAGCGCAAACACGACTGCAGATTGGTCTAGGGTTTTTCGTCAGTCTGGGCCAAGTTATGTTATCAGACCCAAAGCCCAGTTCTTTGGACTTAGTTGTGGCCCAAAAAGGGGTTTGTTTTGGTTTTAAGTCTTTTTATCCGAAATTAATTTTTTGGTAAGTTTATTTGGGAAAATTTTATAATAAAATTTTGTGTTATCAAACCAGTTGGACTGAATTGTCCGGTTTGATAAGCTTTTATAAAAATTAAGTTTTTCAAATAGGCCTAATATCGTGTTTTTACTAATTAATTAAAACACAAAGGCCAGTATTTTAAAATCTGATTGTAAACCCGGTTTGATATAAATTTGGATAAAAGGCAAATATTTTAGCTAATCGGTTTTATTTATAAAAGGGTGATTTTATAAAACTAATTTTAGACTAAAATATTAGTTTCGATTTATAAAACAGTTTGTTTTTATAAATCAGTTAAAGCCAAGTTTTTTGAGACGAGATAATTTTAACGGATCTAGGTTTATTTCTTGCTTTTATTATATTTCTTATTTATGTTTTATATATAATTGCGTGATTGCTTGAATTCTATATATGCATCTCAGTTTGAGTATATATATATATGTGTGTCTATTATAGTGTTTGCCAACTTAGACCCTTGACACATTTACGGGGAGGCCTGCATGCCATTTACAACCCCTTATGTAATAATGACCATAAGATAGATAGCTCTATTTTTTCCTCTTATACTTACGAGATGGTGAGGCCAGTGGAAGCTATTGGAGTTTCTCTTCCTTCCAGAAGTCCAGACGAAGATGACAAGGCCAGTGGGAGCTACGCAAGTTTTGAAACCTTTAAAAATTAGGTCATTATTGGTCCCTAGGAAACAAACGTTGGCAAAAACTATAATTAGCTATTATGTGATTAATTGTTATTTAATTGCATGGTTGAATGTTTATTTGTGATATCTTACATGATAGTAGTTTTAAATAGAAAGGTTATTTTAAAACTAGGTTATATCACAAAAGCATATAGGCTTTTATATTTAAAATTACCAGTTTTTTGAACTTTTTCAAAATGGTAGATTTTAAACCTATAAATGATTGTTTCATATAAAAGGCAAGTTGACAAAAAATAGTTAGTTTTAATCAACTAAGTATGCTATTAAAACAGTTAGTTTTAATTAGCGAGTGATTTTAAAACAGTTAGTTTTAAAATAGCATGCACGTTTGAAACAGTTAGTTTAAAACATCAGTAGCATTTATGACAATCAGTTTTTCAGAATTATGTTTCTCAAAAACCTGGTAATAAATTTTTCAAAACCCCGAAAATCATAGATCAGTAGTGCAATCCATCTAGGTGCGCCTTCGACGTAAGGTACACAGGCGTTGTAAGTGATCACACATTCAATGTCCGTGTTCAAACTGAAGCTGGAGGGGTTACATAACTCTGCGAATTATCTCCGGGTGGTACCGGCCAGAGTATAGTGATCAGGTCCCCAAAATGGTGAGATCTATTTTGGTACTGTTAAGTTCACCGGGAGGTACCGGGCCAAAATGCACTTAGAGGGACTGAAACATGCACAGGTAGTTACCGTGGTCCCAAAAAGATCTAGGAGTCATGTCAGTTAGATATGATTGGTAAAAGTCCTTACCTACCGAAATAAATACGGGCCTAATGGAGCAAGAACAATCCGCACATCAAGACGTATGAAATAAGGATCCTAGTCCAATAAATTGATCATTTAAGGGTTTATTGATATTTATTGGAATTTAATCTATTTACAGTTGCTAAAAACCAAAAGTTTTAATGTGTGTAGATGGCAAACACTGTTACCAGCACTAATAATCTTTCCCTCCGCTCTATCCTAGAAAAGGACAAGTTAACCGGCTCCAATTTCCTTGACTGGGAGCGCAATCTGATGATTGTGCTCAGACACGAAAGGAAATGGTATGTCCTTGAAGAGCCTCTCGGGGAGGCTCCTCCGGCAACAGCTCCGGCTGCTGCTAGGAATGCCCACAAGAAGCATTCAGATGATCTACTGGATGTCGCCTGTCTCATGCTTGCAACTATGAGCCCAGATCTGCAAGCAAGGCTCATAAACACAAATGCTTATGACATGATCCGCCAGCTGAGGGACATGTTCCAGACACAGGCTCGTACAGAACGTTACGACGCCACAAAAGCATTTAATGAATGCAAGATGGTTAAAGGGACATCAGTAAGTGACCATGTTATGAAAATGAAACGGCACTTGGATCATCTGGAAAGGCTTGGTCACCCAGTTCCGTTACAGCCAGCAACGGATACTATACTCAACTCACTGTCAGAAGACTACAGGCCCTTTGTAGTCAATTACAATATGAATAACATGGAGAAGTCAATAGCGGAATTACACTCCATGCTTAAGACAGCTGAATTGAATATGGGGAACAAGAACAAGACCAAGGATGTCTTGATGGTAAGAGACGGAGGGGTGAAAAAGAAGAATGGGCATGCTAGCACCAGCAAAGGAAAGGGACCAGTCCAGGCCGTCCAGAGTGCACCCAAGAAAGGCAAAGGCAAGGTCAAGGGCAAGAAGGTTAAGCCAAATAAAGCTAGGACCGAGAACCGCTGCTTCACATGCAATGAGGTCGGTCACTGGAGGCAAAACTGCCCAATGCGTCATGAAGCAGGTATGTAAACCTCAGGTATTTATGATTGCTTTAGTTTGTCACTTCTTACTTGTTAGTTTACAAGTATACTGATACCTAGAGCAAATGACTATTGCAGGAGGTCAAAAGTGAAGTGCCCAGGAGTTGCTGAGGATCTTAAGTATCAATTCATTTCAATTCTAGTCAAGACATTTTGGATTTATGTTCTTAAAACAGTTATTTCTGGAATGGTTATATTTTTAGATTTATAATTCTATGGTTTTAATTTTAAAAGTTATTGTCTTGACATCGAAATATCTGATTGTACTTAGTATTCTTGAATCCGTTTGATCCTAGATATTGCCTATTATAGTTACTTCAATAATTTTGGTCAAAACTGAAGTAATTCATATGAAAACTATCAAAACACACGAAATTCTATAAGAATGTGTTTTTGGGAATAAAACATTTATGAATAATATTTTTGTAATCAAGTTTAATTATTCAAATGTTTAGAAGAGAATCTGGGATATTAACTTAGACAAGGTTAATAACAGTATTTATAAAATTAGGAAAATTCCAAGTTTTGGAATTAGGATTTAATAAAATCCAGTTAAGTTTTATAAATAGAATTCTCAAGTGTATTACTTAAAATAGAATTGACTAATCAAAGCTTTGACTAAGTCAATAGTGAATTTTGAGTAATAATCAGTTTTCATATAGGTTAGTGGGAGCCCAATTTATTCTCTATCTAGTCTGAGATAAAGAATAAAAGATATAATTATTGATTCAATATATCTCGGAATTCATAATCCAGGTAGGATGAGAATTCATAAGATATAATTTTACCTTAAAGTCAAAAGGATAAAAAAGTTTCAAGATCCTTGAAACAAAATAAAGTCATGATTGACTTTTAAATCAATAATTAAAATGTTGGATTAAATATAGAATTCCAGTAAATTTACCAGCAAGGTAAAATGGAATCTGATTTCAGGAAGAAATCATTCATCTGCACAACAACTAAGGAAAGTTGTTGTTTTACATATTCAGGAACTGGTAGTTATTCCAGGTCTCCAAGTTCATGGAATATGATAGAAGTCTAATTTTTGTTTTAAAAGTGTTTGCAAAACAATGATTAGCAGATACAAGTAGACAATATCAATAAATAAAGACTTGTATTATTTGGTTATCACTTTGATTAAAATGGTGAACTTTGATCAAAGGATTTAAACTGAAGATAGGTGATACTTCATTTTAGATCAGTATTTAACAAACGTTAAATAGATATCATAAAAGTTATTAAGAAAAGTCATTTAATTTTGTTATTATTACAGCGTGTAGTATGGACTAGACAAAATTGATTTCTTTATCACTTTTATATTTTGCATGTTTTATAATCCAGGAGCGAAACTAGTTTTCAGTTTTTCATTCAAAATTTGTCCGTGACGACTTATCGTGGTGGGAACCCGATAAGATGTTAAAGTCATTGTGAACTTTTAAGTAGTTATGATCAGTTACTAAATAACAGCTACAAGCGTTGTAGACTAAAAGTTGCACAGATATTTGATAGAGTATCAAATATCGGACGTGATCCGCAGTTGAGATTACTTCTTGGAATCAGTCATAAGTAAATCTCACAGTGGTTGTCCCTATCACCTGAGGTATCTGATTTGATATCATGAGGACTACTGAATACTTAGTACACTCAACCGCTACGCCGTAACAGGGTGGCTATAAAGGGCGTAACTAGATTCAGCGGAAGCCGTGGTATTAAAGGCAGATATGCAAGATGGGATTTGCACATTGTTTATGCCAAAAATTGCACAAATTACATCGTAAGATTAATTGTGAGGCTAAACCGTCGAGAGAAAGAAACCTTTTCGATAAAACGTACGTAAAACGAATAAAACGAAGTAAAATGAGACAAGAGGTTTGATGACGCAGGAAAAACCTCAAGACGAGGAAAAAACCTGCGGTCGACTTAGGATCAAGTCGACGTTCCACTATGTATCACCAACTAGGGGTGATATCCTTGTTGCTACAACGTTGATTGTACGTTTACATGTAAAAAATAATAACGATCGTACGATAATTACGCTAAATCATATACTAATCTAGGAAAAAGTTGTAGAATTCTTGATAGCCGAGAGAGAGTTGTGTATGTAGTTGATGATCCTTGTCTTTGGATTGAAGCTCTCTTTTATAGTTGAATTCTATGTAACCGACATGCCATTAATTGCCTCATTAATTGTAACGGACGTAACGGTCTTAGTGTATTAATTGCTCTTGAATATTTGTCGTCGGTTATGTTCTTTGAGCATTAATTGTCTTTAATGTGCTTCCAAGATATCGTACGTTGCTCCGAGATATCGTACGTTGCTCCAAGATATCGTACGTTGCTCTGAGATGATGATCATACGAAGATTGTGCACCGACAAAGTACTTCCGTACGAGGGTCTCATGTAATCAATTGGTCTTGATGTAACGGTTGTAACGGCCGACATTGATGACTCTTTAATGATAACGGTCGGGCATTAATGTGTAGTAACGTAAATAACGGTCGTGTCTTTAATGCACTTGAATCCTTGTTGTCGGTTACACTTTAACTTGTAAAGATATGGTCTTTAACCTGTAATAAACACACTTGAATAACAGAAATGTTATCGTTAGAGAAATAACATAAGACATCTTACGTTACAGTGATACATCGTACGACATGAGTAGGATAATCGTTCGATCATGCGTTAAATTCATACGAGGGTAGATATGGCTTACCTTAGGACCTTATCTTAATACAAGATTACGATCCCAATAAATCATCTTACGTTTTCAGGTCGCCATCGTACGTTGCGTAGAATTTTACCCAAACAATTTGCCCCCAAGATTTAGAAAATATAATCTGCAGAATAATTTTCTGAATCTTCTAAGAAATCGAGAAGTAACCAAACAGGGACTAAACTCGGAATTGCAATCGATTGTTAGTGGATCCCGACCCATCACGCTAAGGTAGAACTATATATCATCAATCATGGGTGCTATTCTTTGTAGTTCAATAGCTTGTATTACGATATAACAAAGATATAAACACAAGTCATACGAACGTATCATGCGCCTTAAGTATGAATTTTGTGTATAAATATCAAGGTACAAATGATATCAAGAAAGTAGATGATTCATATGATCGGTTGTCGGGGTTCTCTTTCAAATGGGATGGAATCTCATTTTATAATGAGAAAGTTGTAACCGCTTGAGAGTTAAGTTAATGCTCTTAATGACAATAACCGTAACAATCGAATGTCATTAATTCATTTAATTGTGATTTTACTCACGGTCGTCGGTTACATCGTTTTACTCCTGCATTAGACAAACATTATAACAGTAGTTATAGGTTAGATAATCGCGGTCTTATGAAATCTTAAGATGGTCGTACGATATCTTAAGACGATCGTACGTTATCATCGTAAGATGAATGATAAAATTGTAAGATGATTATTTTTGTTGTATTTGCTCTTAAGAACCATGTTTAAATACAAGATACATCCTGTAATATTTGATCTTATAATTTTGTTGTTCGAACGTTAGAGTTTGACCATAACAGTTAATCCTCTTGTTTAAAGAGCTTTAATCGAATCATTTACCTTTGAGGTCGTCGTTTCACTCGTAATATTAACGCAAGTGATTGCATATCATGCATATCTGTGATGCGTAACATATGTCATGATCGAAATTGGTCTTTAAGACTAAAAATATGTGATATGCTTTGAGTCGCATATTCTCGCGACAATGTTTTTCAGAATAATGCATGTACGAAGTAAAGCATTATAAATAAGAAGTCAAATGTTTTTAGCGAATAAAGCATTCAAGTAAAGATAACTTTAGATCGTGCGATTAGCACCATTGCGACTAAGGCAACCGAGTGACTTTACTCCTGTAAAATGGGTATTAAATAATATATGGAGTCGTATGTTCCGAGCAGTTATTCATACGTTTGAAGCATAGTAAATCATGCAAATGTGAATGAGTCGTGCATTTCAAGCGAACCTTGCGTTCAAGCGAATCGTTCGTTCAAGCGAGCCGTGCGTTCAAGCGAACCGTGCGTTCAAGCAAACCGTGCGTTCAAGCAATTATTCATGCGACTAGGGCGTATACCTTTATGCGACTAAGGCATGTTAGGTATTTAAGATTTTTAGAAACGTTTCTTTTTTATACTTACAAGAGTATACGTGCGACTGGCGGGTTGTCTTGCGTGCTTGCGTAATAATCGTGCGTTTAGAGCAATTAACTTGCGAATCATGCAATTTAATCGTGCGATCCTTGCGATAACCATGCGATACTTGCAATATATGCGTGCTTCATAGCATTCGTTAGTCGTGTGATATTTGTAGTGCATGCGTTATAGCATTCGTTGATCTTGCGAAACTTGTGATGCGTTCGTTATAGCATTCGTTGATCTTGCGAAACTTGTGATGCGTTCGTTATAGCATTCGTTGATCTTGCGAAACCTGCGAAACATATAATTGCTATGGGGTGGCCGTTGGTTTGACCAACGGCGCTCCGATGCTTAAGTCAGTAATGGTTGTAGGAAATAATCGTATGTAAAAACTGAATTAGAAGTAATACCTTTTGAGGTGTGTTGCGTTCTAATTCTATGGGATGTCTTTGTTATCCATGGTCTTAAGTTTATAAGCATCATTTCTTACAACGTGTGAAATTCGATATGGACCTTCCCATTTGGTAGATAGCTTATCTGTATTGAGCTGTTGGATGTTTTGGAAGATACATTGTAAGATGTAATTTCCAATTTGGAAGGTTTTGGCTCTCACGTTTCTGTTGTAATATCGTCTTATTGTAGGATTCGACCAACTCATTGGACTATGGGTGTTGACGTTATCATTTTGATTCCTTGTTCGTCGCAGAATTTACGAGTTCTTTCGCTAGAAAATTAAGTGCCCTTGTCGCACATAATTTTGGATGGTGCGCCGAATCTGCATATCATGTTAGTATGGATAAAAGATACGATTTTTTTTATCCCTAACTTGCGAGAAAGCAACAACTTCAATCCATTTCGAAAAGTAATCTATAAGATCAAGTACAAATACTTTTTGTCCCGGTGCAGGGGGTAGTTTCCCTACGATTTCCATTTCTCATCGCATGAATGTCTAAGGTACGAGTATCGAATGTAAGGGTTCAAACGTTCGATGTGACATACCTGAGTGTCGTTGACAAGCATCACTACTTTGTACGTACCTCATCGCATTTTCTCGTAAAGTAGGCCAGTAGTATCCCTGTTGTGAGATTCCATTGGCGAGGCTTTTGCCCCCTGAATGGTTTCTGGATTCGCCATTGTGCATTTCCTGTAGGATTTGGTTCATTTGATTTTTACTTGTCACACATCGTAAGATGAGTTCAGTGGTGGATTGCTTTGTACGTGCAAATTTCTCGCTTCTAAGTTGGTAGTTTTGAATTCGCATTCGTATCATATGGAGCACATCATATTGCCCCCTTGTGATGATTTTAAGACAACATCGTTGTTCGAGGTTTATATTCGATGTCGAATCTGCTAAAGTATATGCTCCGCTTAGGCAATCATCCTGTCAATTCTAGCTTATGTAAAACAATCTTTAAGAGGATAGTTAGTTAAAACAATCTTAAGATGTGTGTAAATGAATAAAGTCATGTATCTTAAGACAAGCTCTGTTGTCGAATCGTTTGAACAATTGATCATTAAAGATCGTATACTTGGAAGCTTTGAATCTTGTCTTTTGTGCTTCCATTTTATCTTCGGGCAATTGGTTGCACTTAGGGTAGTTCCACATATCCAATGACCATAAGCTCATGTTTTCTTAAGATGGGCTTAAGAAGAAAGTTAGTTACGACAGAAATAAAATGTGATTCAAAAATTGTTGAAGTTTTTTAGCGGATAAAGTTAAAAGTAACTTTCCTATTGACGTATACCTAGCTCCGGTGTAGAGAAATGGTTTACTTACATAGTAGGTTGGAACTTGTGGTACATCGTGTGTTCATACCAAGACGTCACTTAGTGTATTTGGAATAATGGCCAAATATAACCGCATGACCTCCTTGTCGTATGATTTGGACGACAAAGGGGGTGACATCGTACGTTCGTGATCGTCCATCCAGTGATAGTCATGACTTTGATTTGGATTGGCTTTAATTTTTCGTCGTACGATCTTGTACCCCAAGAACTTACCGATGCGAACGAAGGATCACTTGCAACTTGCACATGATATCGAACGATTGCCATCCTATCAAGCATGTTGTTGACATAGACTTCCATCTTACGATGAAAAAGGTCTTTGAACCATCACATTGACTAGCCTTTGATACGTTGATCCTGCGTTTTGTCAAACTTAATGGTATAAATTTATAGCAAAAAATACCTTTGTCGGTCTAGTACGTGTTTATGCTCTAGGATTTGGTTGATCTAGATTAAAGTTTGTGAAATTGACGCAAACACTTCTTTTGCTATTTGGATTCGTCTTTTGAATCGTTGTTCTTGCTTGACTTTTTAGTTCATCGCACGATTGCTTGTATGGCTCTTAAAGGCTTGGAGAGATCTTATGTCACAAGATCTTTCGATGTACCTACAAGTTCATAAGATGAAAAGTTGAGAGATTGTTTACTTTTGCCAAATATAATGTTTCAAGATTTTGTCGAAAAGTTTCTCGACTCGGGTGTTTCTTGAGCTTTGGATTATGTAACAACAAGGGACTTTGTGTCGTTTGATTGTCTTTAAGTGGCATTGTCCTTGATTTTGCCAAGAGATTTCCGGTTGCCCCAAGTTGCGTGTTCATTGTTTGATTATGCGGCTTGAGGTGATCTTTCACCACATTGTTAACCAGATGTTGATCCGTATATGTTGTCTAGTTCCGGTCGTAACTGAGTAAGAAGTATATTATGATTTCCTTGGAAAACCATGTTCTGCGAGCGAAAACCTCAAAAAAGATGATTAGTACGGACATACATTTTATCAAAAAAAGTTTTTCTCAAAACGGAGCCCCACGGTGGGCGCCAAATTGTTTATGCCAAAAATTGCACAAATTACATCGTAAGATTAATTGTGAGGCTAAACCGTCGAGAGAAAGAAACCTTTTCGATAAAACGTACGTAAAACGAATAAAACGAAGTAAAATGAGACAAGAGGTTTGATGACGCAGGAAAAACCTCAAGACGAGGAAAAAACCTGCGGTCGACTTAGGATCAAGTCGACGTTCCACTATGTATCACCAACTAGGGGTGATATCCTTGTTGCTACAACGTTGATTGTACGTTTACATGTAAAAAATAATAACGATCGTACGATAATTACGCTAAATCATATACTAATCTAGGAAAAAGTTGTAGAATTCTTGATAGCCGAGAGAGAGTTGTGTATGTAGTTGATGATCCTTGTCTTTGGATTGAAGCTCTCTTTTATAGTTGAATTCTATGTAACCGACATGCCATTAATTGCCTCATTAATTGTAACGGACGTAACGGTCTTAGTGTATTAATTGCTCTTGAATATTTGTCGTCGGTTATGTTCTTTGAGCATTAATTGTCTTTAATGTGCTTCCAAGATATCGTACGTTGCTCCGAGATATCGTACGTTGCTCCAAGATATCGTACGTTGCTCTGAGATGATGATCATACGAAGATTGTGCACCGACAAAGTACTTCCGTACGAGGGTCTCATGTAATCAATTGGTCTTGATGTAACGGTTGTAACGGCCGACATTGATGACTCTTTAATGATAACGGTCGGGCATTAATGTGTAGTAACGTTAATAACGGTCGTGTCTTTAATGCACTTGAATCCTTGTTGTCGGTTACACTTTAACTTGTAAAGATATGGTCTTTAACCTGTAATAAACACACTTGAATAACAGAAATGTTATCGTTAGAGAAATAACATAAGACATCTTACGTTACAGTGATACATCGTACGACATGAGTAGGATAATCGTTCGATCATGCGTTAAATTCATACGAGGGTAGATATGGCTTACCTTAGGACCTTATCTTAATACAAGATTACGATCCCAATAAATCATCTTACGTTTTCAGGTCGCCATCGTACGTTGCGTAGAATTTTACCCAAACACACATCTTCTTTGAAGAGAGATATTTCTGGGCCCATCTTGACTGACTGAATATACTGATGAAGTGCATGGCCATGCCCAAACGAACTGATTAGTTCTTTGTCGTTTACCTATCAGTAAAAGTCGGATAGTCGAGAAAACAGAATCTTGAGTATTTAGAGTTGACACTTTCCAGGCTCATACTCACAGATGAAATATCGTGATGCAAAGGGAAAAGCCAAGATATACCCAATCAATGAACAGTAGTTTCATAGATGCTATTTCCTTACGGAATGTTTTATCACCAGTCTGGGTATAAGAGTTCTTGTAACCTGGTCAGCCTAAGTGCCTGTCTAGGGGCCTCCTTAGGTCCGTGTAATCAAGGCGGTATTGCCAACTTGCACAAGTGGGAGTCTGTTAGTAATTATGTGCAGAGTTGACAAACCAAGTAATTACACATCCAATGTTACAAGACACTTGAGGGTCACACCTGTGAGGACCTATAAATCGAATAAGTTATATGAAACCCAGAAATGGAGAATTAAGATTTATAATAGTCAATTATAAATCAGTTGGGTAATTTCAGTCAGAAATCCCAAAGTTGGAGGGTTATTAATTAATTAAGTATATTGTATATTTATTTGATAAAATAAATATATAATAGTTAATTAATAGTATTATATATATATATATTAGATAAATATATATATATAGATAATTATCATAAGCAAATTCTTTTCCAGAAAGAAAAGAATGAGATAATTACAATAAGGAAACTGAATCTTATACAAACTGTATTTTTCCTCCATATAAATAAGCCTTATGGGTTTAAGGAAAAATTATTCAACCAACTCATAAATCTGTTTCAGTTTTCTCTCACTCTCCCTCTAAATCGGCGCCGCCCCCCTCTCCCTCGGATACCAGTTCGGTTTTTCCAGTTTTCGGGTTTCATTCAGTTCTGCTAGAGGAACAATTCGTAGGTCGATCATTGGTGGATCAATTCTCAAGCAATCCAGGTAAACCACTACAACTAATAGAATTAATTAAAATAAACGATTAAGATCCATAAGCTATCTAGGGTTTTTAGCTGACCCGAGGGAACCCACAAAAACCCAACAATCGCAACCTGAAATTCTATGCCGCCTCTTCTCGACTTCGCTCTCTCTATCTCTCTCGGCTGATCTCTCTCTCGGTTTCTCTCTCTCTCTCTCTCTCTCTCTCTCTCTCTCTTTCTCTCCAAGTAACAGAAATTGACTAATCAGGCTAAACCATGGAGTTTTAGGCTTTTTAAGCTAACCGGGTCGGACCTTTCACCTAGGCTAAGCCCACTCCTAATCCTAAGTCCACAACCAATCCTAACCCAACTCTAATAATAATAATAATAATAATAATAATAATAATAATAATAATAATCTAGAAAGGGATTTTTGGGATGTTACACGCATTGGTGTAGATAATTTACTATGTGCCATCTTTTTCCATACTCTTTCTCCTAAAAAAGTTGTTCCCGGTATGACATAATTGCCTTTTGCATTAAGCCTCTGCATCTCCAATTTATGTGTTTATGATCAGTAAATTGACCTAGAATGGACAAACCTGCTTAAGGTCTCACGGTCGCATGTGCCATCGTATTATTTGTCCAACAAAAGGTAAACAAAATGATTTGTTAAGGTGCAACTATATCATTTGGGAGAGTGTTACCGTATTGTTTTCGGAACTTCGAGCTGGTGGTCGTGGCGGAGGTGCTGCTGCTGTTGGTGGTGGTGGCGGGGGTGGTGCTGGTGGCGGTGGCGTTGGTGGTGACGGTGCTGGTAGCGGTGGTGGCGGTAGTGGCAGAGATAGTGTAGGTGGAGGAGTGGGGTTGGTGGTGGTGACAAAGGTGGTGGCGATGGTGTTGTAGGTGCTGGCGGAGATGGTGTGGGTGGTGGCGGTGGTGATGTAGATGGTGGTAGAAAATTTGGTTAACATGTGATTTCAATGTAAAATCATATGTGATTTAATATAACTTTGACTGGTAAATATCATGTGTGATAACAAATATCATATGTGATTTCAACGAAGAATCATATGTAATTTCAATGCATAATCATGTGTGATAACAATATCATATGTGATTTCAATGAAGAATCATATGTAATTTTAATGCAAAATCATATGTGATTTAATATAAGATGATGTGTTAAGTTGTGATTTCAATGCATAATCATGTCTGATCAGAATATCATATGTGATTTCAATGCAGAATCATAGATGATTTCAATGCAAAATCATATGTATAATGGCGGTGGCGAAGGTGGTGTTCCTGCTGCTACCGACGACGAAGGTTATACTAGTGGTGGTTTCGAAGGTACCGATGGTGGTGCTAAAGGTACCAGCGATGGTTTCGATGGTGCCAGAGGTATCGGCGGTGGTTTCGAAGGTACCGGTGGTGCCGGCAGTGGTTTCGAAGTTACCGATGGTGGTGCCGATGGTGCCGGAGGTACCGGCGGTGGTTTCGATGGTGTCGGAGGTACCGGCGGTGGTTTCGGAGGTACCGGTCGTGGTGCCGGTGGTACCGACGGTGGTTTCAAAATTACCGGTGGTGGTGCCGATGGTGCCAGAGGTACCGGCGGTGGTTTCGAAGTTACCGGTGGTGGTGCCGGAGGTATCGGCGGTGGTTTCGGAGGTACCGGCAGCGGTGTTGGTGGTGCCGACAACGGTGTCGGTGATGCTGGTGGTGGTGTTGTAGTGGAGGTAGTGGTGGTGGTGGTGGTGGTGGTGGAAGTGATGTGGGTGGTGCTGCTGCTGCTGTTGGTGGTGGCAGAGGCGGCGACGGTATTGGCGGTGGCGGCGGCGGAGGCAACAGCGGAGGTAGTGGTGGAGGTGGGGGATGTGGTAGCCATAAAGGTGGTGTAGGTGATGTATTTGAATTACAAAAATGGGTGGCTAGGAATCATTCTCGTATTCTTTTAAAAAGTTGTCATTCTCGTTTGAACCTCCCTCTATATATATATATATATACATATAATATATTATCTTATTTAATTTTTTACTATTTTATTTGTATTTATTAACATATTAGATTATTTAAATTTTTTTAATTACATTATTAGAGATTTATCTTAATTATATTATAAAATACTTATAATTGATTATTTATTAACAGTGATCTTTTTAGTCATTTTACATACTAATAAGTTAGTTCTATCAAATATAATTTATTTGTCAGTTAGCTTATCAATTATCAATCATTGACTAACCAACTTATCATTATATAGTTTATTAGTTATGTGCCACCTTATTATTTAGTTTGCCAAAATAGCCTAATAAATCAATTGAGCCAAACGGGGAAATGATTTTTTAAACCATAACACATCAAATTCTGTTTTTAAAAATTTTGTCCAATACTTTTTAATATATAATATAGACGTATCTTTTAAAAAATTTCAAAATTAACCGAGTATTTGCATAGTGTGGTATGGAATGGACTATGGAGATAGATATACATAAATTTTTATATATATATTTAGTTTCCTATTTTAATTAGGAATCTTATCGTCCAAGATATTAAAAGGGAGGTTTATTTCGATAAATATTGTGTGTGTGTGTTTGTTAATATATAGTGTGTGTTTTTATACTAAAGCTTATTAATTTCTGGAGATAGATTAACATAACAACATATTGCATCTAGGTTTTAATCTCCATCGATCATCATATCATATGGCTGAAAAACGTAAATTAGCACCGGCGATTGGAATCGACTTAGGTACAACGTACTCGTGCGTAGGTGTTTGGGAACACGAACGAGTCGAGATCATCGCCAATGAACAGGGCAACAAGACAACGCCTTCTTGCGTAGCTTTTACGGATACGGAGCGTTTCATCGGTGATGCAGCCAAAAACCAAGTCGCAGTCAATCCTGTCAACACGGTTTTCGGTATAATATTTTTTTGTAAATCTAAAGTTGTTTCCTTAACATCTCAGATATGCTAAATTTTGATTTTTTTTAGATTAATTGTTGCCTTAAACACAAATATTAGTTTAAATGGGTAAGTGTTCGAGTAAACGACCCCTAAGTTTAAATCGTTTCGGAAGTACGAAAAAAATGAGTTACTGAATGTAACTTAGTTAGGGGTCGTATAGTAATTTAGTTACGTTTACACAATAAATGCTTACCGTGTTGTTTAGTAAATCTTTAGTAAATCTTACCCGATAAGCGTTTGCCAGGTAAATTGTTGTAAATGATACCATTTTAAGGGACTAAAATATTGTGTGATATGATAGATGATAGTGTAAGCACTTACCGGTAAGCACTTACCGGTAATTAAGTAAGTTAGAAAAATGACTCGTACCTCATAAGTGCTTATCGGGCAAAAGACATTTACTAATAGTCTATCATTGACTGATTTTGACTAATTAGGTAACATAATATTATGTTAGATCATTGGATAGGAAAGAGTAGTTCAAGCTAGCTTGATTTACATTTAATTAAGACAATGATATGTTTTAATTGTATTCAATATCATAAACTCGAATAATGTTGGATTGTCTTATTGGATGTGAATCTGCTTCTTAGGTAAAGATGTTGCTTTTGTTGTTTGATCTTTTCAGATGCTAAGCGACTGATTGGGAGGAAGTATGGTGATGCAACGGTGCAGGGTGACATGAAGGTTTGGCCTTTCAAAGTTGTACAAGGGAAAAGCGGTAAGCCTAGGATTGTGGTCACATACAGAGGCGTTGAGAAGCAGTTTGATGCTGAAGAAATATCTTCAATGGTTCTTTCCAAGATGAAAGAGGTGGCTAATGCATACCTTAACACTGATGTGAAAGCAGCAGTAATTACCGTTCCTGCTTATTTTGATGATTCACAACGTCAAGCAACAAAGGATGCTGCTACTGTTGCGGGACTACGTGTTCTACGTTTGCTAAATGAACCTACAGCGGCTGCAATTGCTTATGGGCTAGATCAAAAAGCTACTGATGTGAACGTGCTTATCTTTGATTTGGGTGGTGGTACGTTTGATGTCTCTCTTCTAACCATTGAGAAAGGGAGCTTTAAGGTTAAAGCTGTTGGTGGTGATACTCATTTAGGTGGTGAGGATTTTGAGAATCGGATGGTGGAATACTTTGTTGCCGAGTTCAAAAGGAAACATAAGAAAGATATTAGTATGAATGGGAAAGCAATGGGGAAGTTGAGGGTTGCTTCCGAGAGAGCAAAGAGGATTTTGTCATCAACAACTCAGGCATTCATAGATATTGATTCCTTGTATGATGGTATCGATTTTTTATCAAAAATAACACGAGCCAAGTTTGAGGAACTAAATATGGATTTCTTTAACAAGTGTATGGAGGCTGTGGCTAGGTGTCTGGAGGATGCGAAATGGGACAAGAGTATGGTGGATGAGGTAGTTTTAGTTGGTGGTTCCACACGGATACCAAAGGTCCAACGAATGTTGCAGGATTTCTTTAATGGCAAGGAGCTTTGCAAGAAGATCAATCCTGATGAGGCGGTTGCTTATGGTGCAGCAGTTTTGGCTGCAAACATGAGTGGTTACGGCAATCAAATTGTTAAAGATTTGATGTTAAAGGATGTTACTCCTCTTTCACTTGGCCTGGAGGCAGTTGGAGATGTTATGAATGTAGTGATCCCTAGAAATACACCCATACCTGTTACAATGGAGAAATTGTGGTGGACTACTTATGACAACCAATCTTTCTTTCTGTTTAAAATTTATCAGGGGGAGAGAAGTCGATCGATAGACAACAGTTTGCTAGGTGAATTTAGACTTTACAACCTCCCTCTTGCCCTTAGGGGTGTTACAAAGGCAAATGTTTATTTCAGCATTGACGCCAATGGAATTCTGGAAGTTACTGCCAAACAACCGATAACGGGTGAGAGTAGCAGCATCACAATCACAAACAATACGGGAAGGCTTACAGAGGAAGAAATAGAGAAGATGTTGGAAGATGCTGAGAGGTACAAATCGGAAGATGAAGAGTTCAAAAAGAAGGCGGAGGCCTATAATGCTTTGGAGGATTATGTTTATGAGATGAAAACAAAATCAAAGGATGCCAACATCAGGAAGAGGAAGAGGGTAAGTGATGTGGAAGATTTGAAGAAGATGGATGATGTGGTTGAGGAGGTAATGCAGTGGCTTGAGATAAACAAGTTTGCAGATATCCATGCGATAACCGAGAAGAAGAAAGAACTGGAAAATGTGTGCAACTCCATACATGGTTGGTTTATGTAAGGAATTGGATGTCATCGATCATATAAACAACATCCTTTTTGGTGCTATTTGGTGCCATGAATGTTCTAAGGTTGCTGATCTGATCATGGAGGTTGAATCGATCTAATGCTCATTGATGTAAATTACTGTTAAATGTTTTATAAGAAAACACATGAAATCAAACAAACCCAGTAAATCTCGGCTAATACTATTAGTTTGGATACAAGTCATAAACAACTCTTGATTTCTCTTCAATTGTTGCCATCCCTCTGTGTCTTTGTCTCCAATCCTATCTTTCATTGTACAGCCACAACATTTATATTATACATATATATTTTTAATCTTTTTGTATACATGTTCTATGATGGCTTAAAATGTATCTATCCCTATAGTTTACAAGACCTTTGACCATTTTGCGGCTCATTCGCGATTGTTTGTTATATACGTGCAGCCCATGTTAATCATATTGTTAACTCATTCGAATTTTTTTTGGAAAAAGGTATCCCAGACCACATTGGGCCCAAACTAATCATAGGCAATTTTTGGGCCGAAGCCCGACTGCTAAAGCATGCAGCCCGGGGTCGAAGCCCCCGTACCTCCAGAATGCGTCCCCCATAACTCATTCGAAATTGTATGTTATAAATTTGTGGATTGAAATTCTCCCCTTTAAATGTGACTAACTTGGTTCATAAATGCTAGGAAGTACGAAACATATTCAACTACTTCGACATATGCCTTAAAAAAAAACCAACAACAATGTGTTCAATAGAAAAAAAAACCAACAACATGATTTCCAACATATTTCACAAAGTAAAATTGAACGCCTATAGACATATAATTGATATTTTAATAGTCTAAATCTTGTTTCATAACCGTTTTTACACTAAACAAATTGCTCATGCTATGGTTGTTTTAATAGGTTTGGAAAACTGGTAAAAGAAACGGAAACAAACTTGGCTTCTTATTTTCTAAAAGCCAACAAGGGACCAAGATTTTGTTATACTCTTTGAAGTACCGATATATTGCCCCTTAAGAGTTCAGCTATTGTATATAAAAACATATAGGTCCATAAAATTAACATCTAGAAAGAAACAAACAAAACAAGAAATTGGCACATGATTGCCATTTCGAGTTTTCAATTTTGATTTCAAAATGTTTCGTGCCGCATTGCGCGCGAGCATGTAACTAGTACTAAATATGATATGTTTAGTTTTAATAAAGACATATATGAAATTAACCCCTAATTATTTATTCAAGATGCACTTTTTGTCATTTTAATATACATGCTAATAAGTCATAAGCTAGTTTTTGCCAAACATAGTTTCTTCATGAGTAGCTAACTTATCACCTACAACTAACTTATCAACTATTAAAAAGTTTATCAATTATTAGGTAAGTAGCTTATCAATTAAGAGCATCTCCAACAAGTTCTCTATAATTTCTCTAAAATTGATAATCAAAAGTCAAAATCTCTAATAAAATTGCTTCAGCAGACTCTCTATTTTAGAGACTTTAGAGCATCTCCAATAGCATCTCTATTTTAGAGAAAAACCACATTTTGTCCTCTAAAGTGCTCCAACAGCATCCCCATTTCATTCTCTAAAATAGAGATTCAAGGGAAAAAGTCCAAATATAGAGAAATCTCTATATCTTTGTTTAGAGGAGAGAGAAATCATTTTTTTATTCAATCCACCAATGAGAATTCAATTGATATTCTTTTTACATAAAAAAATTAAAACATTTATTGGGATCATAAAAATAGTGAATATTTTAATAATATAATTGATAATGAAATCTCTAAAATAGAGAATATGTTGGAGTGAAATGTGGTTTTATTTAGAGATTTTGACTTTTAGTTCTCTATTATAGAGAAATTATAGAGATCCTGTTGGAGATGCTCAACATTAATCATATTATTAAAATATTATATAAATTTATCATTCCCCAACTACATTATTTTAAGAAAATATATATAAAATAATAACAACTTATTGGTGGAAATCACATGTACACGCACAAGCACACACGATGTTACCGACCGTTGAGCTATAAAGGAATTGGCAAATGTTGTTAATTTGTGTATGAGGGGATTTGAACTTGGGTGGGCATTATGTACCCTCCAAGCACTAACCTTTTCACCACAACATCTTAGATATTATAGAGAACATTATAAAGAAGCAAGCAATATAGAGAACAAAATCATCATTTTCTCTATTTTAAACATGCCAATTTATAAACTAGTTTGTAAAAATAGCCTAAAAAATCAATTGACCATGAAAGCTTAGGTTGGGGCCTTGTGGAATTGATTTCTTAAACCATAGAACACATCAAATTCTGTTTTCAAAATTGTCTAATACTTTATAATATAATATAGAAGTAAAGTATCTTTTAAAAAAATCCAAAATTAACCGAGTATTTATATAGTAGTATAGAATTAGAAATATAGATAGAGTTTTTTGCAAAAATAGGGTGGTTTTGAGATTCATTTGTAAAAATAGGGTTGTTTCATGTGAGGTCCACCATTTTTCATATTAACCCTATTATTTTATTTTTTATTTACATATTACACCCTATGAATATTACAAAATTAACCCTTTAACTAACATCAATTTTTTACTTTATATTTCTTTGTTTATAAAATATTACTTTTAACCCTTATTGTATATTATATATAAATGGATTTTATCAATAAAATGTAATCAAAGCTCATGCATTATTTTTTAAAATTTATACCATTAAATAAATCTCTTTGATACCTTCAAAAAGATACCAATATTGAATATATTATAATGCTATGAAATTACAACACAAGTATATTAAAATTTTATGAAATTACAAGACAAGTGCATATGACATTACAAATAACAATTACGACGGCTAACTTAAGATATAAATTAAACGCTAAATTACGACATCAATTGAAAAGTTACCAAAAAGCTTTCTTGCATTAGAAATGATTTATCAATAATTTTTTCTAAAATGCGGTTATTCATTTAAAAATATTTCACTTTGCCCCTTTAAATTTTCAACTAACCCCCTCATTCAATATAAATTAAATTTATTAATCAAATATTTGAAATAATGTTAAAACTTTCTATAAAAAAATATATTATTAAAAAACTCTCGTTGAGATGATTAAAATGAGGTTAATATTGAGTGTATATATAAAAACTCTCTTCTATACGGTTAAAATATATCAATACCGAATATATAAAAAATGGTGGACCCCACGTAAAAGAACCCTATTTCTACAAAGGATTTTAAAACTACCCTATCATTACAAAGGAATCTCAAAACCACCCCGTTTTTAAAAAAAAACTCAATATAGATATAGATATATATTTTTTATATTCAGTTTCCTATTGTTCTACTTAGGATAAATACCACTCCCTTATGGAATGAAATCTGAAATTCAAACTTTTTGGCAGAATACTTATTTTTTCTTATCGTCCAAGAAACATTAGGAAAAGGCAAACAGTGTGTTTCTATATATAAGCTTGCTTATTTCTGGAGATTAACATAACAACATATTGCATTTAGTTTTTAATCTCCATCGATCATATCATATGGCTGGAAAACGTAAATTAGCACTGGCGATCGGAATCGACTTAGGTACAACGTACTCGTGCGTAGGTGTTTGGCAACACGGACGAGTGGAGATCATCCCCAATGAACAGGGCAACAGAACAACACCTTCTTGTGTAGCTTTTACTGATACGGAACGTTTGATCGGTGATGCTGCCAAAAACCAAGTCGTTGTGAACCCTATCAACACCGTTTTCGGTATAATATTTGTTCTAAACTAATGCAGCTACGGTTTTCTGTTGTTTCCTTAACATCTCATTTATGCTATATTTTAGTTTAATTGTTTGTTGCATTAAACACACATATTAAGTTGAAATCCTTCCGGAAGCATAAAAATAATGAGTTACTGGTTGTCACCTTACCAACCACCGAGAACATTCCCGGTACCTCGTAAGCGCTTATTGGGTAAAATACATTTACCAACAATCCATCTTGATACCCATTACACCTAATAAGGCCATCCGTAGCGTCAGGGATCAACCCTATGCGCCCCGATGCCACATTAGCGCCTCACCAGGTTTTTCTATTTCAAACCCTTCTTCTACCACTTACCCTAAACTAACCCACTCGTTTTATTGTTATTTTAATATAATATATACGAGATGGAAAAAGAGAAAGAAGGAGAGAGAGACCAAGTAAGGCTCGGGTTTGGAAACCCGGAGGGACACGAGTATTTTTTTTGACTAATTAGGTAACATAATATTAGGTTTGATCATGTGAATGGGAAAGAGTAGTTCAAGATTGTTTTCGTTTAATTAAGAACATGATTTGTTTTAATTGTATTCAATATCAACTGGATTATTGTTGGGTTTTGTCTTCTTAGATGCGAATCCGCTTCTTAGGTAAACATGTTGCTTTTTTTTATCCTTTTAGATGCTAAACGACTGATTGGGAGGAAGTATGGTGATGCAACGGTTCAGGGTGACATGAAGGTTTGGCCTTTCAAAGTTGTACAAGGGAAAAGCGGTAAGCCTAGGATTGTGGTCACATACAGAGGCGTTGAGAAGCAGTTTGATGCTGAAGAGATTTCTTCAATGGTTCTTTCCAAGATGAAAGAGGTGGCTAATGCATACCTTAACACCCATGTGAAAGCAGCAGTAATCACCGTTCCTGCTTATTTTGATGATTCACAACGTCAAGCAACAAAGGATGCCGCCACTGTTGCAGGTTTGGATGTTATGCGTTTGGTAAGTGAACCTACAGCGGCCGCAATTGCTTATGGGATAGACCAAAAGGCTACTGATGTGAATGTGCTTATATTTGATTTGGGAGGTGGTACGTTTGATGTCTCTCTTCTAACCATAAAAAATGGGAGGTTTGAGGTTAAAGCTGTTGGTGGTGACACTCATTTGGGTGGTGAGGATTTTGATAATCGGATGGTGGAATACTTTGTTACCGAGTTCAAAAGGAAACATAAGAAAGATATTAGTATGAATGGGAAAGCAAAGGGGAGGTTGAGAGTTGCTTGCGAGAGAGCAAAGAGGATTCTGTCATCAACAACTCAGGCATCCATAGATATTGATTCCTTGTATGATGGTGTCGATTTTTTATCAAAAATAACGCGGGCCAAATTTGAGGAACTAAATATGGATTTCTTTAACAAGTGTATGGAGGCTGTGGCTAGGTGTCTAGAGGATGCGAAATGGGACAAGAGTATGGTGGATGAGGTAGTTTTAGTTGGTGGTTCCACACGGATTCCGAAGGTCCAACGAATGTTGCAGAATTTCTTTGATGGCAAGGAGCTTTGCAAGACGATCAATCCTGATGAGGCTGTTGCTTATGGTGCAGCAGTTTTGGCTGCAAACATAAGTGGTAAGGGCAACCAGATGGTTAAAGATCTGATGTTAGTTGATGTCACTCCTCTTTCACTTGGTGTGGAGTCAATTGGGGAAGTTATGAACGTTGTGATCCCTAGAAACACACCCATACCTGCTACAAAGGAGAAATCACTTAACACTGTTGTTGACAACCAATCTTCCTTTCTGTTTAAAGTTTATCAGGGGGAGAGAAGCCGATCGGTAGACAATAGGTTGCTAGGTGAACTTAGACTTTCCAACCTCCCTCTTGCCCCTAGGGGTGTTACAAAGGCAAACGTTCGTTTCAGCATTGATGCCAATGGAATTCTGCAAGTTTCAGCGAAGCAACCGATAACTGGTGAGAGTAACGGCATCACAATCACTAACACTACGGGAAGGCTTACAAAGGAAGAAATAGAGAAGATGTTGGAAGATGCTGAGAGATACAAATCTGAAGACGAAGAGTTCAAAAAGAAGGCGGAGGCTTATAATGCTTTGGAGTATTATGTTTATGAGATGAAAACAAAATCAAAGGATCCCAACATCAGGAAGAGGGTAAGTCATTTGAAGAAGATGGATGATGTGGTTGAGGAGGCAATGCAGTGGCTTGAGATAAATAAGTTTGCAGACATCCATGCAATATTGAAGAAGAAGACGGAGCTGGAAAATGTGTTCAACTCCATACTTGGTTGGTTTACGTAATGAATGGGACCTCACGGATTGCATAATTAATCAACGTCCTTTTTGGTAACTCTATATAAATGTGCATGAAGGAGTACTGGAGTTTGCTGATTTTGTTGTGATGTTGGTTTCAAATTTTGTGACCTTAGGACAATCTTTGCTTTAATCTGCATATATTTTGGATTTTCAGCTTTGTTATTTGATAAGTTTGTGTTTAATCAATACTATAGCCCAGTTCCCTATTAACAGCCTTCACATTCTTATATTTTGATTCTATAGGTGAATAAATGTTTACCATAAAAGTAGCAATGAAAAATTATTTGTAAAATCTCGAACTAGTGTATCCCAAAGGAGACCTTATTGCTAGATAGCTAAATCTTTTGGAAAATGATTTTGGAGTCTGTAAATCTTTCAAAAAGCTAGCTTATGGTACATGTTTGGATGGACTAACTTATAAGCTAGCTTATTTTTGCCAAACACAACCTAAGTCTAATCCACAAATATCATATATATTCTTTCTTGCCTACCTATAAGCACATCATATTTACCCACATAATTATTTTTATCAAATTTTACCCATTTTAAATTAGATTAAATTATCAAAGTTGTTCCACATGGATGATTTTGATATTAATACATACACTATTATAAATAAAACATAAAAAGATATAATTTTCCAATTATAAATTTCTAACACTGATTTTTTTTTCCATACATACAGTTATAATTTCCAAGTAAAATGGAGGATGCATATTTTCTAATTATAATTTTTTAATCCGGAGTTTTTTTTTTTTGTTTTGAAAAGACAAACAAATTATATTAAAACCAAACCAAATACGTTACACCATGAGTTTCACACTACATAACACACACACGAAGAAGGAGCTGTATGTTGCATTAGCTATAACACAACCCTCACTACAGAGCTATATAAAAACAGCAAAACGAACACCCACCATAAAAGGCACGAACCATAATGATGCAGTTCCGGTTTGCAAGATATAAACCGAACCTGCTGCCGAAAATGACAATGTGTGTTAACATCCGCTGTTTCGGTTGATGCCGATACCGACGCCATTTGCACGAAACTCCTCTGTTTCGCAATTGTTTTAATCCCGAAACAAAGCTACCTGGACAGAGCCCAAATGTCTTCATGCCCGGTCTAATTAACTCTCGTATTGTCGTATCTCACACCGTCGATGCACTTCAAGTAAACGATAACAGCCGCCCCGAATATGTTCGAAATCAGCAGCAGCAATCTGTGTTCCGTCCGAAACTCTCCTCTGCGCAACCCTGTAAACCCAAGCTAAGGCAAATGTCCGCTGCTGGATCAAGCTGCAGCTAACAAAACGACCATAACACAGCAGTTTTGGTCGACGGTTTACCCAATAACTACAGCGACTCAATGCAAATCCTCGTTTTCTTTGCTGCGCTGCCATCAGCCATCATGCGAACCGCCACAACCTTCATATTAATATATTTGATTGCTAGTTTGCTACTAATCACAATAATAGAGTGTTTGAAGATATTAATCCCAAGTTAATTAAGGAAATGGCAAGATATTTATCATTTGGAATATATTTAATGATTTAATCTAATTTAAAATCATTAAAATTTAATAAAAATGATTATTTGAGTAAACATGATATTTTGTAGATCAGGAAGGGGTATAGTTGACATTTAACTATATTTTATTATTAAAATTCATTTAAAATAATCTTAAATTGATATTTAGGTAAATATGAGTAGGTTAGAAAAAACATATATGATATTTATTGTCGAGGATTAGTCTGGGCCCAATGTGGTTTGGGATACCTCTTCCAAAAAAAAAAAAAAAAGTTGAGTAAATATGATATTCTTAGAGTTTTAATAAGGCATACATGAAAAGGGCTTTTATTATGCACCCCTTTAAAATGTTACACACCTTAGACCCCATATCCTAACCATCAATTCTCAAATCAATGGCCAATATGAAGCAAATAATTTTAATTTAATTTATTTTTTTATTAAATCCCATAAATAAGGCACCCATAGAAAATTAAAGGGCAAATCCGTCCATTATTCAAGAATATGAATTTATTGAAAATTAGGAAGTTATTAAAGCCCATAAATAACGCACCCATAAGAGGGTGTTTGGGATTGCTTTTTAAGTTCAAAAGTGTTTTTTACCAAAAGTGTTTATTGACTTATGGTGGTGAGGAGAAGAAGTTTTTAGAATGGTGTTTGGATTAGCTTATTGAGATAGTGTGAGATAGTGAATGAAATAAGTCAATAACTCATGTTTTTGTAATTTATCAAAACTCCATTTTGCTTCATTCTCCAAATGGAGTTTTAAATGAAGTTTTGTATTTGCCAAACAGACTTTTTAGCTTATTGACTTCTTGAAGAAGTCAATAAACTAAAAAGAAGTTTCCAAATGAAATCCCAAACACCCTCTAAATATAAGTTTGATGTTGGTGGAGCCAAAAGCCAAAACAAAATCAAATAAAAAGCATTTTCAATACCTGTGCGTCATCGTTCTAGGTCTTGAGGCAAAAGGGGTACCACACTTGTCTCGTCAATCTAATATCATCAAATGTGTAAGTTTTTTCGGTCCACGGATTGCTTTTTTGTTCTTCATATGATTTGTGTGTGCTTGTAGTTCAATATTGCAAATCCAACAATTGGAAGCCAGAAGAAGCTAAAGATTGACGATGACAACCGTAAGAGCTTTGTTCGCCTATGGTCCGTGAATGATTTCGAGAGTTGGTTTCCAGATTATGAAGTTTGTGTGTATCTTGAATCCATATCTAATTGTATTTCGATAGATGTCTTCAATTTGTCAATTTCATGTTTAAGAATGGCACAACAAAACTTAAAAACAAATACAATGATTTCAAATCAGACCTAACCCTCGAAACCAACTATTCCAACCCAGATGATGGCTTCACACAAAATCAGCGAAACCAAATCAATAAAGCGTAAAAAACAGAGGGATACGATGGTGATTTGATGGTAAACCAGATAAAACACGTGCTGACGTCGATGGTGTAAGAAACCAGATCAACGAAGACGATGGTTTCAGAAAGCAGATTGAAGAAGCTTTCAACGTGTTTGGGGAACCTATTAACAGAGGGAGACACTAACAACATTTAACTTCATTGGACTTTACTTGTGACTTTGCGAACAGGAACGACTTGATTCCATCCATTTTTTGTCCTGTGAAATTTTAGAGGGGAGGGAAAAGGGTCGCCGAGAAGTGGAAGTGACCGGCGCCAGTGAAGTTGAGATTATCTCATACGGGTGCGTTTGGTACGCAGACTACATGAGACGGGACGGGACAAAAAAAATTTGTCCCATGTTTGGCATGACATGGGACAAGAGTAGGTTGGAACAAGATGGGACTAAAACTCATTTTGATGGGACAAAATCAGAAAATTTTTGTTCCACCAAAACACATGGAACAACCTGGGACTAATCATTAAATGACTTATTTACCCTCTATTGTTATAAAATTCTAAAACCCAAATCCTCCAAAATCAATCTTCAGCTCATGCAAAATCCAACTCCTCAACACCTTCATCAAATCAATCGATCCTTCTGAAAATACTCCTATAAATCCACCGAACTCTCAGATCGAACACTCCTATCCTGCAAATCGATCAAACTCTGTAAATCCGAACTCTCAGAAAAAAAAACCAGCATCTAGATCTGGTTTTAAGGATCAACGAGAAGGAGATGGATGATGATGGTTGAAAAATAATTTCAAAGGAGAGCCAACGATGAGAACATGGATGATGATGGAAGAGAAAAGATTTGGATTCTGGAAGAAGATGCAAACAATGAAAAGGAGATGGAAGAAAAAATGTCTCGAAGTATACTCAGAAAGCAACCCTAATATGAGTGAATTGGGTTTTAATAATTTTATATTAAGAAGATTATTAATGTATGAAATTATTAATTTAGTTTTGTTAGTAAAATCGTATCAAATTCTAGTTAAATATAACAATTATGAATATAATATAATAATTAATATCAGGGGCATTCTCGTCACTTGGATATAGGCCTGTAAACGAACCGAACGAACACGAACGGGGCATGTTCATGTTCGTTTGTTTAAGTTTAAACGAACACGAACGCTTAACCGAACGAAAAATCTTGTTCGTGTTCGTTCATTTAGCACATGAGGATGTTCATGTTCGTTTGTGTTCGTTCATTAAACTCTTAAACGAACGGTTCACGAACATAAACGAACATAAGTGAACTAACATTAACAAACGAACGTGAACAAATAGAAAATCCTACATATTATTGATTTACATCTAGAAGTTTTTACTCGAGAGAAGAGAGATTGTGTAGTATTTTTTTAAACTTATTTAATACATACTTAAATAATTAAATTACTTAATAAATAATATACAATTTATAAATAATTATATATACTAATATAAATAAACGAACATAAACGAACGGTTGACGAACGTAAACGAACGAACATAACTGAACGTTCACGAACATAATTGAACGAACGAGGACGTTGTTCGTGTTCGTTCGTTTATTTAAACGAACGTAAAATCTTGTTCATGTTCGTTCATTTATTAAACGAACGAACATAAACGAACTTCCCGCCGAACAAAATCACGAACGGTTCATGAACGTTCGGTTCGTTTACAGGCCTATTTGGATAGTTTTGTCCCGTTTTGTCCAGCTCAGATTTAGTCATACCAAACGTGGAACAGACAATTAGTCATGTCCCGTCCCGTCCAGTCCGGTTCTGTCTCGTCCAGTCCAGTCTCATCTAGTCTGCATACCAAACGCTACCGTACCTACCAATGAGATATTGTTGTATTTATTTATTTTTTAAAAAGTAAATAAAAAGACAAAAATACCCCTCTTTTAACTAACAACATTTAACGAAGTTAGTAAGTAGGGATCCCTTTCAAAGCAAAATGAAAACCATAAGGACCATTTCCAGAGTTGAGAAACCTCAAGTCCCAATTTCAAAGATTTCACTAAACCATAAGGACACAAAATTAGATTTTACACATTATATAAATGAAAAGTTAGCTCCTGGCTCCTGGTTGTAGTCTCAAGTTTCGTTTTCTATTTAATTCTAACATAATATAGTTTCGTTTTCTATTTTAATTCTAACATAATATAGTTTAGCTAGATGTGCTTGATCGCAATTTTTCATTATGTTTCCAACCTTTTAATTTTTTTTTTCAAACAACGAAAATTTTACTAAAAACCTAGCAAAAAGCTAGATAGCGTACTACATAACAGAAATAGCAAGAAGAGAGTTTTGCAACCATCCCTTGGTACACCTCCAAGCATACGATGGGTCATATCACAATACTGCCTTTATGGGCTTCAGACATCTAAAGTTCTAAACACGATCCCATTCCTACACCACAAGTTCTAGAAAGCTGTAAGGATAATTGCAAGAGTCAAGACAGTGGGACTCCAGTTTTCTCAGTCTTAGCAAATTCCACAAGGTCATCTGGTCCGATTGGTGCGAATCCAATGGTATTGGATAATGTTCACTACCTCAAAATGTCACTTAGGCAGCAAATGAAAAATGTTGCCTAAGAGCAGTTTATGTGTTGCCTAAGACTTAGGCAACATATCCATGTTGCCTAAGAAATGTTGCCTTCTCTATGCAGCATAAGAACTTACGCAACATAGTCAAACACCGTATGTTGCCTAAGCTGACTCCTTAGGCAACACATAAAAGGTTATGTTGCATATGTACCGAAACATACGTTGCGCCATATAAACTCTAAGGCAACATACATGCATGCATATGTTGCGTAAGATATCATCTTAGACAACATATTCTATTTACATATGTTGCGTAAGGTATCAGCTTAGACAACATACTCGATTTTGCATATGTTGCGTAAGATATCAACTTAGATAACATACTCTATTTCCATATGTTGCCTTAGATGTCAACTTAAACAACATACGCTATTTGCATATGTTGTCTCTGTACTATAATTACAATAATATAAGATCTCTCTTAAGCAACACTTACATTGTTTATATGTTGCCTAAGAAGTTTATATTAAAAAAAAATTACTGCTCATTTTTATATACCATGTTGCAATTTTTATATTTTCACGCCAAACTACAAACAAATCTTATAAATATGCTAACAAACATAATAATCAGGGCCGTTCCTAGGAGTTTTGATGCCCTGTGCGAACATGCTTAAAGATGCCCCCTATGTCTACTTTTTAAGCAAATGAAATGACGAAAGACACAATTTTTGTAAAGGATTTGAAACCTAGTCAAGTTATTGATTAAAATGAAAAATACAAAAGAGACATAAAAACCAAAACCTCAAATCACATAATATAAATTTGCATCACCTAAAACGATGTTTTTGTGCACTTCTTGAAGCAAAAAATATCAATCCATTTTTCATATACAAATCCTATTTCTAAATATCCTACCCAAGTCCTAAATTATCAAACCGAAAAAGCGTAAACAAGTAGTATATGAAATTTTGATGCCCCCTTGGGCTTTAATGCCCTATGCGGTCGCACGGGCTGCACGTGCCCAGGGCCGGGCCTGATAATAATTTTCATAAACCAAAAATACGTGTTTTCTACAAACAATTCCCATAATTAACCAAAATAAACAAATAAGTTCAATACTTCAAAGACAAGGTTTTGCCTAAATAAATCCAAAAATTAGGCAACAAGTTCAATAACATAAAGATAAAAAATTAACCTAAAGCATGAGATGTGGGGGTTGTTGAATTGGAGTTTGCATCACTACCTTCTATCTTCTTTGATAATAATTCTAACAATTTTCTTTGTGCCGCAATTTCTTCACTTTGTTTTTTGGCTTCCTTTTTCGCCTCATCTTGTGCCTCTTTAAGTAAGCGTATCTCCTCGTCACGTTCCGCAAGTTTTTGTTGCAAATCATCCTCATTAACCGTAGATACCGGCCTAGAGGTTCCCTTCATCGGACCTCTCATCCTTGGAGCTCGAACCGGCAAGCTACCCATACCCCGAACAACCGTCCCTACCGACGGACCAACAATTTCCTCAATAATTGATATTTCTTTTTCGATTGGGCAATGCATCGGAGAATCCGAAATGTTGTTAAGGGAATCATCCTTAATCTTCTCAATCGCTTCTTCAACAAGTCTCTATAAATACAATTCAAGAAATTATTAATATATTTAAAACCATAAATCACATTACTTTTAATTAAAATTATGCAAGTGCTTAAATTATATATATATATGGTAAGTGCTTACTTTACGATCCTCATTTGTAGTGGTCTCGACAATAGTAGCGAGATGAGGAGCCACATGTCCACTAGCTCTATGTTTCTTGGCCCTAGACCGAAACAAAACCGGTCCTCCTTTATGTTCAATCCAATTTTTGGACAATCTTATTTCTGTCATCTTCTTTGATTTATTCTACAAAATGAAAAATACTTATTTTACAATCTAAACTTAACAATAATTTATATGTTTAGTTATTTACTTATTAAATTACCTTCCATCTTTCGGTTTCAAAACGCGTACACAAAACATCCCATTGATCCGGCCGATGCGAGAAGTTCAACGGAATAGGGTGACGACCTTGATGCTTATACAACTTATGGCATTGGGTTCTCCACCTATTATATGCAAAACGCGCCGTTACATGGATCCATTCAAATAGGGCGTCACCCGAATCTCCATTCCAATCAATCTCAAAAAGAACCTATAAAAAAAATACAAATCAAAATGAAATAAAAAGTTAAACATTATTATAATAAGATATAAATCGTTACAAAAATAAATTAAAAGTAATTATAAAAATGCACATACGCTAAGTTGATCAACTACAATCTTAAGGTCATCTTCCGGGAGTTCCAAATAACTATCCTTCAACATTGGAACGTGTTCACGAACAATGCACCCGATTTGCTTTGCGAGCCTACCCACGTTTGTATCGGGCAATTTATCATCCATACTCCACTTGAGAGGGAGACGTCTATTTCCATTGTTTGCAATATCTCTTTTGATCGCTTTTCCCGTTACAAGCCCCCGTCTTGCCTTTTTCCTCAGAGATTGTTCTGTTGATTCCATCGTCGGTTCCACACGGTTGCGGCGAGAATTGATACGTATATCTAGCGCAGGTAGCCCACTAGTAGGTGTACTCGTCTCTGTCTGTGAAGATGTCATATCCGGTGGTGTTGGTGACACTTGTGTAGTTGGTGACACTTGTGTAGATGGTAAACTTGTAGACGAAAAGTACAATTGGCGTTGGACGGATGGTGTCACTTCTGATGAGACCTCTACCGAATCATCATTTGAGCGTGTGGTAGTCCGCCCCAACACCGACACCTTTGCTAATTTGAACCCAAGACCTTTTTTTGGAGGCATATCAATCTATAACATTAAATCACAATACCATCAATATTTTATATAAATATATATATATATATACAGGGTAGAGATGTAAATTGATAACATTGATTTAAATTAAATTACATTTTAACTTTAGGTAACTGAAGCGATGCGAACGTTTCTAATGTCACTCGCAAATTGAGGATATGACCTACAATGTGTCAAAGAAAATATAAATATATTAAAAAACATTTATTTGTCAAAAAAATATAACTATATTAAACACATTTATGAGTCAACGAGTATATTTAAAGCTTTTACCTATCAAAATCTTTCCATGCTTCACCATCTGTTGGGTGTCTCTGTACATCATCATGGGGAGACGTTTCTCTTTGACCATGCCATCGCATATGACTTGCAGTATATTTTGACATGTACAAACGTTGCAACCTCGGTGTCAAAGGGAAATAACGAACTGTTTTCATTGGTATTTTGTTACCGGCATCTTCATATCTTGGCAATCCACATATTGGGCACTGGTCATGTACGCCACCCTCTTTGTAACATAAAAAACAACCATTCAAACATGCATGGATAACCTCATACCCCATTCCAACACCTTTGAGGATCTTTTTTGCCTCTACGTATGATTTAGGAAGCTTGTTTGGAGTCGGCAATAAAGATTTTTGAAACCCCAAATATTTATCAAATGCCTTGATAGAAGTTCTAGTTTCTTCTTTAATAGAAATTGCTCTTAGAAGGGTACCTAAGGAACTTTCTTCACAACCCTCATACAATGGAGTGTTTGTTTCCGCTAGCAATCGCGAATATGCATCAATCACTTTGGAAGCAACATCGTCCACATCAAAATCATGAGTACCCTCTTGGGCGACCGGTTCATTATTATTGTACGGCTCACCGAATGGAAACGCATCTTCCACAAAATTTACAACAGGGTTGACATTGTGACTCGAAGACGCTCGATCGTGTATTATATTCAACCTTCGTTGCGATGCAGTTGGGATATTTGTAACCTCACCATGTTGATCCCACACAGTGTAATTTTTAGTTATACCAACATCTTTCAAATGATCAATTATATCAGCCTCATTTTGATATAACATGTTGCCACAATCTATGCATGGGCATTTGTAATAACCATTCCAACTCACTGAATTTTTTTTAGCAAATTCCAAAAATGTATATATTCCCAAGATGTATTTTTCCTCGTATCTTCTTAAATTCATCCAACTTTTGTCCACATTTTCTGTCATGTCTGTATATAAAAAATAAATACATAAATTAAATAGTGCTAAACTTATTTCTTGATACTTGCTAATACCAATTTACAATAGATAAATATGAAATAACATCAAAATTACACAAAATATGATAATAATTATACAAGAATCTCTAAATGTATTTTGGTGATTAAAATGTTTTTTAGAAGCCAAAGTCGCTAAATCGCTCCAAATCACGTTTTAAGTTTACATGGGATAAAATGAAATAACTACACAATTAGATAGAATAAAATAATAATTATCTAATCTCTAAATGACATTTGATGATGAAAACAATGGTTGTTGGAAGCAAACTTACTAAAATTACTCCAAATCATGTTCCAAATATATATGAGCTAAACATGAAATAATTAAAAAATTAGAGTAACTATGATAATAATTACCTAAGAATCTCGAAATATCGTTTGATGATGAAAACAACGTTTGTTGGAATCCAAAAGTCGTTAGAAGTCGCCAAAATCACGTTCCAAATCTTCAAAGACGAACTTGTTTGAATGGAGAGGTAGTGTTGGAGTGGGAGAGAAATGTTGGAAATGGGGGAACTCTCTATTTTAATTTCTGATATCAGTCCTAGCTCCCTTGAACTTCTTTGCTGGTCCCGACTGGTCTTCTGCCTTTCTCTTCCCCTGCTGCAGTTCCTCCAAGACTAGCTCCTGAGACCTCGCTACCTCCTGCATGTCACTGAGGGTCTTACACCTCCCCGTGGCCACCGCCTTCTTGAGTTCTGGCTTCAGCATTCCCAAATAACGAGCCATCTTCAGCGATTCGTCGTTCGCGTACCCCGGTACAAACAGCAGCTTCTCCAGAAACTGCGCAGTGATCTCGTTCACCGACTCCGTCGTCTGAGTCAGCTTCAAGAACTCAGATGCTATCCGCTCCTTTTCAATGCGAGGTGCAAACTCCTCGTCGGACAAGGCCCGGAAGTCCCCCCAGGTCAGCGCAGTGATCTGTGCCTCCGTGTATTTCTTGAGCGTCAGGTCCCACCAATCCTTTGCAGCTCCACGAAGAAGGTTCACAGCGAAAAGAACCTTCGAACCGTCGGGGCACCCACAAGTGCGAAAAGCTCCCTCGACCGCCGAATACCAGCGGTAGCAAGCCACGGGATCCTTCTTCCCGTCAAATAATGGCGGTTGGCACGCCATAAAATCCTTGAAGGTGATCCCACGAGGCTGGGACTGACTCGAGCTCCCAGTACCTAAGCTACGGGCCGTGAGGGCCACATCAATGCGCTGGTCCATGGTTTGGATCAGCTCGTCTCTCATCTGGTTAAACAGCCCCGGCAGCATCTGCTGCAGGGTCTCAGTGATTTGGGCAGCAATGTGATCGGACTGCCCGGGCTCATCATCAGTCTGGCTTCGGGTTAGCACCATTCTGAAGATGTACAATATTCAGTCACAGCTTAACGAACATCACTATACACCACTCAGGTACTCACCCGCAGCCCTAAAATAGTGGTCATGCCAATCCTAGGGCTAATTTCTACCGCGCATGCTAACACAACAGTTCCATGCATATACACACGTAATTATGTAACAGTTAATCATATAGCATGCTAAATCCCTAGTCGTTGTCAGTCAGTTAAAATCCCCAGAACTTAATCAAATCCAACCCTACACAGGTGTTTATAGTAACACTATTATTGGCGCCGTATTACTATAACCAGCCATGCATGGTAGCCGGATCAAGACCACCGAGCAACAATCAGACAAGAATATGCTCGACGACCCATCCCCGACGTACCAAGGTGTTTGCGTTTGGTTTTGATACCATCCTATTTAGACTTCAACTTACTAACTAGACGGTCACATAAAATCACGTATACAGCTCATTATCACATGCATTCTATCCCATAAAATTCCACATATAATTATGCATGCGTTACGAAATAGACTACTACGTGCATAATAATTTAAAGGTACTAAAGCTTACCTCCGTCTTGACGGTTCCGCTGGCCGTTCCGATCTTATCCGATCACTCTCGACCGCATGGTTTAAGTCCAACCACACACGCACCCACGAGTGCATGTGCTGATTCTCTTAAACCTAGGCTCTGATACCAAGTTGTAACACCCAAACTCATTTGGCAAATTTTAAAAGAAAATTTATTAAAAACCGCCTTAAGTTATTCAAATAAACAACCGTTCAAAGAAATCCAAACTAAATTAACATTCGTATCTAAAATCCCAAATATTAAATGTCATAAGGTTCGCAATCGGATCGGAACGCCACGTCATGCCGGAAACCATCAAGCCGGAGCTTTGCCCTTATCAACACTGGAGCTCGTACCTAAAACAATTAAAACACGAGGGGTAAGCTCAACAGCTTAGTGAGTAAGATTCACATACAACGCATCATAACAATATGCACATAAACGCAAACATCCACATCGAAACAGCTTAACGGTTTCCCGTTCACCGGACCATCCCGTAATCCGGTCTTCGCGGTTTCCCGCCCGTTCGGGTCATCACGCAACCCGGATTATCATCATGCATCACCAATAACACGTATACACACATACAATTATAACACATTGGAAGTGAAAACCCACTCACCTCGATATGTCGCGAATAAAATTATAATCGAAATACCAACTCAAACTTTTCCCGAAACTCTGAAAATCATAAGTAGCACATACCAATTTAGATTCCGCCCTTACTAAAGTCTAACCCTAATGAAGCTATTCGCGGTCTAACAACATGCTATTTTTGCGACACGAAAACGTCCCATGCAACCCTACACATTAATACCCAAGGCTTCGACGGCGGCCACGGATCACCACCACCACCGTCGGCCGGTGGGACTCCGTACCGCAGCAGCCGCCGCGACCCGCGGCCGTCGCTGGTCGCAAAACAACCCACGGCAGCGGCAGCGAAGTTCGCCACCACCACCGCCGATAACCACCAAGCCAACCATCACCGCGGCCAGCCGCTGCCGGCGTGAAGCCGTCGCGAGGTAGGGTAGCGGCGCGACGGCGGAGGAAGCCTTCTACAACCGCCGGCCGACCCTCGGATAAGTGCCGCCACAGCAGCGGGTGGTGTAACCACCGCCGCCGATCCCCACCCAACCCACGGTCGCCCAACAGCAGCTAGCCGGGCTAGCCACCGCCGGCGCCGGGTACGGTCGAAAGCAACTCGACGGCAGCGGCGTAGAACACCACCACCGCCACCGCCGAGCGGTTTCAAAACAACCAGCCGCAGCAGCGACGGCTTGCGCCGCCACCACCGCCGCTTAACACAATCACGGCAGCCGGCGTTAGCGCCGTTGCCTGCCCGGACGGAGTAACCGCAGCGCGGTCGGTCCATGCCACCTCCGCCGGTGGTCACGACCACGGCGATGGCTAGATCGCGATCGGCCAAAGCCGCCGCGTGTCCACCACCACCGAATGCTCGCTTAAAAAAAAGAAACAACACCGCAGTGGCGGCGGTCCGGTGGAGAACCACCGCCTACATCCGAACCGAGTACGCGGGAGAACGGAGGCTTACCTACGAACGATTCCGACGACTCCCTCTCCGGTCGACCTCTCTCACCCCCGCCGGTTTGTCTCTCTCTCACTCTCTCGGTTTTTTCGTGAGCCGCAAGCAAAGTGATCACAAAGGGTTGGAAACCCTAGGGTTTTAATAACATCTACGGGCCCCTCCCCTTACTTAAGTCGCAAGAAAGCCCGTTAAACCCTAACCCTAATCGTGAACTAAACAATAATAATAACAATGATAATAATAATATTAATATTAATAAAATAAAAATAAAATAAATTAATTAAGGTAAAATGAAAAGGGAATCGGGATGTGACAAGACCTCTACCGAATCATCATTTGAGCGTGTGGTAGTCCGCCCCAACACCGACACCTTTGCTAATTTGAACCCAAGACCTTTTTTTGGAGGCATATCAATCTATAACATTAAATCACAATACCATCAATATTTTATATAAATATATATATATATATATATATATATACAGGGTAGAGATGTAAATTGATAACATTGATTTAAATTAAATTACATTTTAACTTTAGGTAACTGAAGCGATGCGAACGTTTCTAATGTCACTCGCAAATTGAGGATATGACCTACAATGTGTCAAAGAAAATATAAATATATTAAAAAACATTTATTTGTCAAAAAAATATAACTATATTAAACACATTTATGAGTCAACGAGTATATTTAAAGCTTTTACCTATCAAAATCTTTCCATGCTTCACCATCTGTTGGGTGTCTCTGTACATCATCATGGGGAGACGTTTCTCTTTGACCATGCCATCGCATATGACTTGCAGTATATTTTGACATGTACAAACGTTGCAACCTCGGTGTCAAAGGGAAATAACGAACTGTTTTCATTGGTATTTTGTTACCGGCATCTTCATATCTTGGCAATCCACATATTGGGCACTGGTCATGTACGCCACCCTCTTTGTAACATAAAAAACAACCATTCAAACATGCATGGATAACCTCATACCCCATTCCAACACCTTTGAGGATCTTTTTGCCTCTACGTATGATTTAGGAAGCTTGTTTGGAGTCGGCAATAAAGATTTTTGAAACCCCAAATATTTATCAAATGCCTTGATAGAAGTTCTAGTTTCTTCTTTAATAGAAATTGCTCTTAGAAGGGTACCTAAGGAACTTTCTTCACAACCCTCATACAATGGAGTGTTTGTTTCCGCTAGCAATCGCGAATATGCATCAATCACTTTGGAAGCAACATCGTCCACATCAAAATCATGAGTACCCTCTGGGCGACCGGTTCATTATTATTGTACCGCTCACCGAATGGAAACGCATCTTCCACAAAATTTACAACAGGGTTGACATTGTGACTCGAAGACGCTCGATCGTGTATTATATTCAACCTTCGTTGCGATGCAGTTGGGATATTTGTAACCTCACCATGTTGATCCCACACAGTGTAATTTTTAGTTATACCAACATCTTTCAAATGATCAATTATATCAGCCTCATTTTGATATAACATGTTGCCACAATCTATGCATGGGCATTTGTAATAACCATTCCAACTCACTGAATTTTTTTTAGCAAATTCCAAAAATGTATATATTCCCAAGATGTATTTTTCCTCGTATCTTCTTAAATTCATCCAACTTTTGTCCACATTTTCTGTCATGTCTGTATATAAAAAATAAATACATAAATTAAATAGTGCTAAACTTATTTCTTGATACTTGCTAATACCAATTTACAATAGATAAATATGAAATAACATCAAAATTACACAAAATATGATAATAATTATACAAGAATCTCTAAATGTATTTTGGTGATTAAAATGTTTTTTAGAAGCCAAAGTCGCTAAATCGCTCCAAATCACGTTTTAAGTTTACATGGGATAAAATGAAATAACTACACAATTAGATAGAATAAAATAATAATTATCTAATCTCTAAATGACATTTGATGATGAAAACAATGGTTGTTGGAAGCAAACTTACTAAAATTACTCCAAATCATGTTCCAAATATATATGAGCTAAACATGAAATAATTAAAAAATTAGAGTAACTATGATAATAATTACCTAAGAATCTCGAAATATCGTTTGATGATGAAAACAACGTTTGTTGGAATCCAAAAGTCGTTAGAAGTCGCCAAAATCACGTTCCAAATCTTCAAAGACGAACTTGTTTGAATGGAGAGGTAGTGTTGGAGTGGGAGAGAAATGTTGGAAATGGGGGAACTCTCTATTTTAATTTCTGATTTTGATCTTAGACAGCATAGAAATAGGAAAATATGTTGCCTAAGACAACTCTAAGGCAACAAATACAATAGATTATATGTTGCCTAAGTAAAAGCAACATTAATGTCATAAAGTGTCAGCATTAACTTTCTCACTTGTCAACCTTAAAACTTACAGCTGTATGAGAAATCACTCCTATTAACCTAAGGCAACATAGAAACAATAGCATATGTTGCTTAAGTTAGATCTTAGGCAACCCACACAATAGATTATATGTTGCCTAAGTTAACTTTTACCAATATTTAATAAAGTGTTGCAAGTTAATCTTAAATTTTCACCTACCTATATTTATCTATATTTTGATGTAAGACAACATAGACAATGTTGTCTATGAAAGATCTAAGGCAACAAAGGAAATAGTTTATATGTTGCCTAAGATAACTTTATTCGATTTTCTAAAAAAAATTTGAATGGTCTGCATACACTTAGGCAACGTAAGGAGAAATGTTGCTTAAGAGAGATATAGGCAACATATAAATATTTATACGTTGGCTAAGGTTTAAGTTAGGCAACATAATATTATACTTTGCCTAAGAGGTAACTTATGCAACATATAATAGCCTTTGTTGCTTTAGCGGATCTTATACAACATAAACAATTAGCATTTGTTGTTTAAGACAACATTTGGTGTAGTGGTTATTCAAACTTTGTTTTATGTTTTTTATATTAAACTGTGTATGTAAGCATTAATTTGTCTTAATGTACTAAGATAGATTGTAGTTTGATTGTCCTGGATGACAATAGATATTATCATTTTAATTTGTTGTTCATGTAAGACGCCGTTTATCAAATGCTTATCATTATAAGTGCTTACCAAGAAAGTTACGTTGCTAGATGAAAATAACAAGGACCAAGATTTTTATCTGGAAAGAGCAAAGACGAGGAATTAGGAGCCGTTTAACAAGTGCTTACCCTGGTAGAAGGAGACCCATTTGGAAACAACACAGGAGGGAAGCAAATACAGGTAGAAGGAATTAATATAAGCCCCGATCTGGAATCTGAACCGTTTAAAGCATCCCCATGAACAATTCTGTTGTGTGGTTGCTGGTGTAAAATAAGTCTTCACCGGCGAGGAGTCGTGAGGAGTCTTCACTCAATGGACCAAAATGTTTGAACAGAGAGATAGATGGAAGAATTCTAGGAAAACATCAGTGTGCCACAGGGTGGGTGGGGGTTTGGCTGGTGATGAAGGTAGCGGTTTGGCCGACGACACGGTCGCGGTTTGGTTGGGAGTGGCCGACGATGGCGATGCGGGTTTGGTTGGGGGTTTGGCCGGCGATGGCGGTGCGGGTTTGGCCGGCGACGGGCGACGATGGTGGTGGATTGGCCGACGATGGGATGGGGTGTTTGGCTAAATGGGGGATTTTTTTTATTATTATTATTTTTTTATTTTTTTTTTGCCGTTCAAAATAAAATTAGTACTTTATTTTCTTTTATGTAATTTAATTATATATTTAGAGAGTTGGTCCCTATAGTTTAATTGGTTTTATATGAAAATAAGAAAACAAAAGAAAGTTACAAAAGGGGGATAAAATATGGTTACACGAAAATACCCCTAATTCTAACGAGTAATTTTAACGGTGTTAATGATCAGGTCCCATTTTCAAAGCGAAATCCAAACCATGAAGACCAAAATTAGACTTCTGAAAGCATAGGTCCCACTTTCAAAGGAATTCACAAACCATAGGTACCAAAATTAGAGTTTACTCTATTTTATAATATAATTTAGGTACGTCTTAAAGTTTTCAAAATTAACTCTTTAGTACTTTCTTATTTTTGATGCTCAAGCTATGTTTGGCAAACTAGGTGGTAATGGGTAACTGATAAGCTAGCTTATGAATAAATTATGTTTGACAAAAATTAGCTTATGAGTATGTAAAATGACCAAAAAAATATATTTGAATTTAATAATTAATATTAATAACGGCATAATTGGAAAAAGCTTTCAAAAAACTACTCAAAATAGTGTTTCAAAAAACAGCTCATACACTAGCTTATGATACATGTTTAGATGAATTAACTGAGCATCTCCAATAGCTTTGCTAAAAAAATTATAAAATAGAGAATCAATAGTGAAATTTTCTAAAAATATTTTTTTTCATCTCCAATAGCTTTGCTATTTTAGAAAAACTATCATTACATTATATTATTAAAATAATCTATAATTTATCACCACAATGCATTTTAAAAAAAGAACTAAATATTTAATTATAAAAATTCAATTTGATTGGTTGTATTGAATAAAATATTCATTTCTCTCTCCTACTATCAAGTTTTAGGGAAATCTCTAAACTTAGAAAAATTTGAAGTTTTTTTTATTATAGCAAACAAGATAACAATGCTGTTGGAGAGGTTTAGAGAAAGAAAACTCATTTTTTGTTGTTTTAACAAAGCTGTTGGAGATGCTCTTCCAAGCTGGCTTATTTTTGCCAAACACTCGCCATTGTTCTATTTTAATTATGAAAAATCATAGAAATTCTACTCATACAATGAAATTTGAAATTCAACTTTTTGGCGCACAGACTTAATTATTATTCTCGAGAGTTTCAATCGTCCAAGAATCTGAACGGTTTCTTTTGATTGTTTGTGTGTTTCTATTTCTAAGCTTATTTCTGGAGATTAACGTAATACATTAGTTTTTTCCGGTGAAATCTTATAATATGGCCGGAAGACGTGAGGCACCGGTGATCGGAATCGACTTAGGTACGACCTACTCCTGCGTAGCTGTTTGGCAACACGAACGAGTGGAGGTCATCCCCAACGAACAAGGCAACAGAACCACGCCTTCTTGTGTAGCTTTTACTGAAACGGAGCGTTTGATCGGTGATGCTGCCAAAAACCAAAGCGCTGTCAATCCTATCAACACTGTTTTCGGTATAATACTTGTTCTAAAATAATGTAGCTAGGGTTTTCTGTTTGTAAAATTGTTTCCTTTAACATTTCAGTCATACTCATTTTCATGTTGATTAGTTAATTGTTGCATTAAACACAAATATTAAGTTAAAATCCTTTCGGAAGTACAAAAATAATTAGTTACCGGATGTAACTTAACTTACCTAATGACGATGGACGGCAAGAGGCATAAGAATGACCGAGTACATTCCCAGTAAGTTAGAAAGATGACTCTTACCTCATAAGTGCTTATCGGGAAAAGACATTTACCAACAATCTATTTTGATAGCAATGATACATGATAAGTTTAGTAAGAATGTGATTCTTGCTAGCATTTTATAAGCGGAGTTCCCAAAGTTTTGGTTTAGGCAATCAAGCAAGCTTTTGTTGGTTGGAGACTCTATTTGACTACTTAGGTAATATAATATTAGGTTAGATCATTGAATAGGCAAGAGTAGTTCTAGCTTGATTTATGTTTAATTAATTAAGAAAATGAATTGTTTTAATGTGTATTCAATATCCATCAATTGTAATTATGTTGTATTGTCTTCGTAGAAGAGAATCTGCTTCAAAAGGTAAACATGTCGCTTTTGTTGTTTGATGTTTTCAGATGCTAAGTGACTTATTGGGAGGAAGTACGGCGATGAGACAGTTCAGGGTGACATGAAGGTTTGGCCATTCAAAGTTGTGGAAGGGAAACATGGTAAGCCTAGGATTATGGTCACCTACAAAGGCATCGAGAAGCAGTTTGATGCTGAAGAGATTTCTTCAATGGTTCTTTCCAAGATGAAAGAGGTGGCTAATGCATTCCTTAACACCCATGTGAAAGCAGCAGTAATCACCGTTCCTGCTTATTTTGATTATTCACAACGTCAAGCAACAAAAGATGCAGCTACTGTTGCAGGTCTGGAAGTTCTACGTTTGGTAAGTGAACCTACAGCGGCTGCAATTGCTTATGGGCTATACAAAAATGCTATATTAGATGGTGTAAATGTGTTTATCTTTGATTTGGGAGGTGGTACGTTTGATGTCTCTCTTCTAACCATCAAAAATGGGAGCTTTGAGGTTAAAGCTGTTGGAGGTGACACTCATTTGGGTGGTGAGGATTTTGATAATCGGATAGTGGAATACTTTGTTGCTGAATTCAATAGGAAACATAAGAAAGATATTAGTATGAATGGGAAAGCAATGGGGAGGTTGAGGGTTGCTTGCAGGGCCGTTCCTAGGAGTTTTGGTGCCCTGTGCGAACATGCTTAAAGATGCCCCCCTGTCTACTTTCTAAGCAAATGAAATGACGAAAGACACAATTTTTGTAAAGGATTTGAAACCTAGTCAAGTTAGGCGGCTTATCCCTACGTCGATTTTTATTGATTAAAATGAAAAATACAAAAGAGACATAAAAACCAAAATCTCAAATCACAAAATACAAATTTGCATCACCTAAAACGATGTTTTTGTGCACTTCTTGAAGCAAAAAATATCAATAAATTTTTCATATACAAATCCTATGTCTAAATATCATGTTCCATTTTAACCCAAGTCCTAAATTATCAAACCGAAAAGGCGTAAACTAGTTGTATATGAAATTTTGATGCCCCCTTGGGCTTTGATGCCCTGTGCGGTCGCACGGGCTGCACGTGCCCAGGGCCGGGCCTGGTTGCTTGCGAGAGAGCAAAGAGGATTCTGTCATCAACAACTCAGGCGGCCATAGATATTGATTCCTTGTTTGATGGTGTCGATTTTTCATCAAAAATAACTCGTGCTAAATTTGAGGAGTTAAATATGGATTTCTTCAACAAGTGTATGGAGGCTGTGGCTAGGTGTCTGGAGGATGCAAAATGGGACAAGAGTAGCGTGGATGAGGTGGTTCTTGTTGGTGGTTCCACACGAATTCCAAAGATTCAACAAATGTTGCAAGATTTTTTTGATGGCAAGGATACGTGCAAGACGATCAATCCTGATGAGGCTGTTGCTTATGGTGCAGCAGTCTTGGCTGCAAACATGAGTGGTTACGGCAATCAAAAATTTAAAGATTTGACGTTATTGGAGGTCACTCCTCTTTCCCTTGGTTTGGAGTCGCATGGTGAAATAATGGCTGTTGCAATCCCGAGAAACACACCCATACCTGTCAAGAAAGGTCAAATTGCTTCAACTTCATATGATAACCAGCCTTCTTTTCTTTTTAAGGTTTATCAGGGGGAGAGAAGTCGATCGATAGACAACACTTTGCTAGGTGAATTTCTTCTTAACAACCTCCCTCATGCCCCTAGGGGTGTTACAAAGGCAAACCTTTGTTTCAGCATTGACGCCAATGGAATTCTGGAAGTGTCTGCCAAGCAACCGATAACTGGTGAGAGTAACAGCGTCACAATTACAAACAATACGGGAAGGCTTACAAAGGAAGAAATAGAGAAGATGTTGGAAGAAGCTGAGAGATACAAATCTGAAGATGAAGAGTTCAAAAAGAAGGCGGAGGCCTATAATGCTTTGGAGTATTATGTTTATGAGATGAAAACAAAATCAAAGGATGCCAACATCAGGAAGAGGGTAAGTCATGTTGAAGATTCAAAGAAGATGGATGAGGTGGTTGAGGAGGCAATGCAGTGGCTTGAGATAAACAAGTTTGCAGATATCCATGTGATTACCGAGAAGAAGAAGGAACTGCAAAATGTGTGCAACTCCATACTTGGTTGGTTTACGTAAGGAATGGGTTCTCGTCGATCATATAATCAACGTAACTATTTGATAAGCAACCTAACTATTTTGGTGTGATGTTGGTTTCATATTGAAAATGTGAGTACTGGAACTTGCTGATTTTGGTGTGATGTTGGTTTCATATTTTGTCTACATATATTTTGGATATGTAAACCTAACTATTTGATTAGCTTGTGTTTGATCAATACCAGTTCTTTGTTAACCATCAACATTGTTACATGTTGATTCTTTAGGTGGATAAATATGACCATAAAAGTAGCAATGTAATTTTATTATTTATAAAATCACCGATGGTCGGTCTTCAAGGACTTGATCTGGTGAATCTCTAATGGTCCAAGCCTTATTGCTATGTGTCTAAATTTCTTGGAAAATGTTTTCAAAGTCCAAATAAAAGTTAACTTTTGGGTGGCATTGTATGGCAAAGATAAGTTAGCTTATAAGCTAGTACATGTTTGAATGGACTATAAGCAGTTAGCTTATAAGCTGACCTTTTTAAACGCTAAGGAGAGTAGCATTCGGTAACTTATGACACTTTTTGTTTTTTATTTCAGATATACCTTTTTACTTTTTACATTATCAAATTTTAAACATGTCTTTTTTTGTCATTTTACAGTCATAAGCTACCTTATCAGCTAGTTTTTGTCAAATACATCTTATTCATCAACTAGCTTATATGTCATCAACTATCTTATCCGTTATCAACTATCTTACCACTCATTAGCTAGGTTATCACTCATCAGCTACGTTGTCACTCATTAGCTAGTATTATCACTCATCAGCTACGTTATCACTCATTAGCTAGTATTAAGTTAAAATTAGACAATTATATAGTTTGGGAGATGATTCTTCTATTTAATAAATTAATTCCTCTACAACACCTTGAAGAGTTGAAGCTAATGTAGAGGTTATTGAACCATTCATCTTCCTTGGAAAAATCAATTTATTAAGTGGTAGAACACCTCTCGTTTAGTTTAATCAAATAAGTTAACCATCCAAATAAGACATTTTAATATAATAAGAAGGCGTTTGGTTGGGGGTATTTGAGGATAAGGAATGAAAATAATAATGAAAACTGTTGTTTAGTTTGATATTTTATAATGTAATCATTCCTAGTATCCTACAAATCTGTTAACTTCCGTTCCTCACCAAATTGAGGGAAATAAAAAGTTAATTTCTACATAGTTCTTTTTCCCATATGTTGTTCCATCTTATGATCTTAATTGAAACATCTTTTGTATTTTCAAGTTGGAGGAACGTATTTTCTTTAATATAAAATAATTTTCATTGATTATATTGGGTTAGCCAAACAACATCAATGCAATGCTCATTTTTTATTTCCGCTCTCTTGCATTTTCATTTTTATTTTCCTGAAATAAACCAAACGCCCCTAAGTTAACTAATTATTAAAATGAAGGAAAAGTCAAAAAAAATAGAAAATTAATGGGCTAGGCAACCGATCCTCAATCACAAAAATAAACCTGATTTGGTTATAACAACACACTTGACACGCTAGTATTTTGCTAACGTATAGAGTAAATTACGGACTTGGCCCTTATGGTTTGATGGTTTTTATAAATTTAGTCCCTAAAATTCAATAATTACGGATTTGGTGCTTGTGATTTGCAAATTCTATTGGATTTGGTCCTTAATTGGTGATGCAAGTAGATAGGAACCAAATCCAATAGAATTTGCAAACCACAAGTACCAAATCCAATAGATTTACAAACCACAAGGATCATATCCAATAGAATTTGCAAACCACAAGAACCAAATTCGTAATTATTGAGGTTTAGTGACCAAATTCATAAAAACCATCAAACCACTAGGACAATTCGTAATTTACTCTAACATATATGACTTAGGGCCTGTTTGTTTATGGCTTAAGGAGCTTAATGGGCTACATATATTATTCGCACAGCTGTACATTGTTGTTTGTTTGGGGCTTAGTGAATATGTCCATGACTTATTCGCTCGGCAATCTTGGATTGCTTGTATACACTCAGCTCTCAGACTATGTTTATCAGCAATCCAATCCAATCCAATCTCTATTAAAAAAATCATTTCTCTCTCTTCCACATATCTAATTTCAATCTCAATCCAATCTTACATTTTTTACACTTTATTAACAATCCAATCCAATCTAAAGTTTTTTTAATTAAAGTATATATATTTAATATATTATCATATATATAATATTTTTATTAGTATTCTTGAATATAAAACTATATAATAATATAAAATATAATTATGGAGTGAGCATTTAGCAATACCCTAATCATGAGTCGGTTTTCGGGTGGGTCCATGGTAGCCGAAAATTAGTCGGGTGGGTCCATTGATGCCGAATATCTCATCAACTTTGTGTTGGAACACGTGTGTGAGTTATTTGCCGTTAAAAAAAACAAGTTACAAATAGAAATACGAAAATATAGATTAAGATGTCAAAGACCTACCAGCCTAGTGGTAAGGCTTGGGCATGGCATAGTCATGAACCCGAGTTCGAGCCTTGGGGAGAGCGTTGGTGACATTTAAGTGAGACCATGTTTAGCCTCCAAAATTGACGGGGATTAGTCGGGCTTTGGTTCGGACACCCTTCCAAAAAAAATTAGATTAAGATTGGTGTGATGAAAATATATCAATATTGGTCTCTATTTGTAAGGAATTTAAAAATATGAATTTTGGTATATTTTTTTGTTTTATAATTCTTTTATTAAAGTTATATAATTAAAAAATAAGATTTATCTTAATAAATTTAATTTTAACCAATTGTATAATGACATGTGTCATATTATTTAAAATAAAAAGTAACAATCCAATCCAATCCAATCTTGGATTGAAATGTGATCCGGATCGAGCCTTTTGACAAAATATAAAAGTCTTTTTATTTTTTCTTAATATATTTTTTTGTCTTTTTGTGTGGATTGGATTGGTGAGGATCACCATTAAAGATAGTCTCAAAATGACCTCTAATGCCCCTCTCATCATCGCCTCCTTTGCTTTACCCCATCGAAACTGTCCCTATTGAAGAGGTCATGACCGGAATCGTCCCTACTCCGGCGAGAGTGATCAACAAAAAAAAGTGATTTAATAAAACAAACAAAAAACATTGAGATGATCAACACCAGTCACGTGATGGATTTTCAAAGGGATCTGGTGATCAACACCAGTTGCTCTCCTCCGGTTCCTCGCCGATCTCCAATCTGCTCTCTTCTCTGATCACCTCTCTTCTCCGATCTCGATTTTCTGCTGCTCAAATATTTCTCAATTTTTCTGCTGCTCCAATATTTCTCAAATACGAGGAGAGACTGCAGCTCAAATACGATGGGAAATAAATGCTTGGATAAGAGGAGAGATAGAGAGAGGTTGAAGATGGAGGAAAAAGCAATCGGAGGTGGATTCTAGAAGGAAGAAGAAACACCCCCTTAATAAAACAAAAGTTATTTAATAAAACAAAAGGGATATGGTGATTTTTTTGACAAAAATGATATGGTGATTTAATAAAACAAAAAATAAACAAAAAGGGTAAAGTCGTAATTTTAATGATTCAGATGGTTTATTCAGCACAACAAACAAACAATAATTTTATTTATCCAGACAGACAACTTTATCCAGACATCTAACTTTATCCATACAGGACTTAATGAAAAACCAACCAAACAGCCTCTTAGTTGTATATCCGATTAACCTTTAACGGGTGGTTTAACGGAGTATAACTGGGGCCTTTTTCTATTTTCTTCTCTATATTGAACTAGAAAATACATACAAAATAAATGAAATAAGATATTTTATGCTATATTCAAATAAGATGTATTTATTTCATTACGTATACATATAAGAAAAACATAAACTTCAAAAGTTCATACAAATTATTTAAAAATCATAAAATATATAAAAATTGTTCAAAAACTTCCTAAAAAACAACATTTCGTTGTTATATACTGACATGATTGAAGACCCGATTTAAGACCTAGAAAAAATACAATGTCTTTTCTCAATTGAAATAATATGGGAAAGAAAATTTACCAAAAGTAGAAACGAGATCGGAATTGTAACTTAAACTGTAGCATCTCAAGATGGAGAGAAATTGAGAGAGTTGATGTTATTTGCATAACAATGGTATTTTGAAACTACAATTATATTTATAGGATTTCTTTTCACGGTATTTTGGAAATTTTAAAGAATGATTTTTAATTTAAAATATAAAGATCAAACAAATAGAAAATTAGTTTAAGGTTGTGTTTGGCAAAAATAAGCTAGCTTATAAGCTAGTCCATCCAAACATATACTATATGCTAGCTTTTTGAAACGCTAGTTTGAGTAGTTTTTTGAGAGCTTTTTGTAGCTTTTTTCAATTATACCATTATTAATATTAATTATTAAATTCAAATATATCTTTTTTGGTTATTTTACATACTCATAAGCTAGTTTTTACTAAACATAAATTGTTTATAAGCTAACTTATCAGCTACCAGCTAACTTATCAGCTACCAGCTAACTTATCGACTACCAGCTGGTTTACTAAACATACCCGAAGGTGAAGGAAAAGGAAAAAAAGGGGCATCTCATTCATTGACCAATTGATAGTTGTCACCTGTAAATTTAGAAATTTTGATTCTTTCGGTCGGTTACACAAGGCCTAATTTGAATAAATGGTTGGGTGTGGTTTATATAATTGATCCGATATCTATGTATCTCAAAGATATGAATGCTACTACATAGATACAAACTATGTTATGCTAGGTCAACCATTACTGAAGAATTGATTGGATTGATTCCTTCATAACTGGTTATGGAACGGATCGTGTTTCAGTTAATCTTGGTTTACCTATTATTATATTAGCCCATATATGGCGAAAAGTTGGTCCTAAATCGATCCCTTGACGGCTACTTTCACAAGCTTTTGCTCTATGTGTTCAGTTTGTATTGAAATTAGCTAACATTGTTGCACGTCAAATAAAGTACCAAAAAGGTTTAGTGCCACTTGTTCAATAAACTAAAAGCATTAAAATATACAAATATCATGACCAAGCCATTTATCAAAATTCATACGAGAGTCCTACTCCTATATAGCTTTTAAACCTTCAAGATTATATCTCCTTTGACCAATCTTTTAATAGTCTCTAGGCAAAATTAAGTCACAATTTGGACTTTGGAGTCGATTCTATTGACATTTATTCCTTTTGAATATATGTTGGGAAGTATCTGTTAATTACTTAATAATGACCCTCAACTTATTCAGTTAGTTATACATACATGGTTGTTTGATAGTAGCTTAATGATATACAAAGTGATTCATTCAATAAGTATCTATAAGGAGCTTTAAGTAAAAAAGTCAACTTTTTCTAGACCTATCCTTCTTAGTTATAAAAAAAAGACTAATTTACACAAACAGATTTACTAGTGCTAGACATTATAGAAAAACAACCAATTAAACCCCATAACCTGATGGTGTTCATCACATAATATCAATAGAATGTTGTTAATTAAGAATTTGACCTTAAATAAGTTTTTGTTTAAATCAATTACCTCTTAGACTTGCTAAAGGAAAAATTGACTTCTGTAAATTAAATCTCATCTTTTGTTATATACCTAAATATCCAGATCAGGTCCTGTAAGCAAAATATAGCAGACTATCACATCATTTAACGCAAACATTACACATTTAACAATCTCACAAGTTACCCAATTAAGAACAAATTTCAGTAACGCAAATCCAAAATTCTATGATCATAAACAAAATACCGAAAGCATAAAACAAAATTAGATCCCTAAAAAACTAAGTTCTCTAAGTTGCAAATGCTTTCAAATATCCTTCTCAATATAAATATACATGCAAACTTACGTTGTTTATGTTTTCAAGACGACAATAAACGCTTCATGCCCGTTTTCTGCTCTGAGGTAAGTCTTGTAGGGAACTTAATGTTGAACTTGACCCTTAGGTTCCCTTTTTTGGTGGGTTCTTTTGGCATGGGCATACCTTCTCCTTTCACCACTTCTTCATAAGTTGGGGTAATTGTACCATTGACCGGAATAGTCAAGCTTCGTCCATCGAGCGTCGACACTTGGACGGTGTAACCGCTGGTGGTTAGAGCCTCGACTAGGGATATCTTTTGGGTGAAAACGAGATCGTTACCATCTCTTTTGAATGTAGGATGTGGTTTCTCGTCAATAATGAAAACAAGATCTGCAGGGATGACACCTTGGTGTTCGTTTCCTTTCTCTGGGAACGTTATTTTCGTACCTTTTTTCCATCCGGGTTTGATATTTATGGTCAGAATCTCTTCAACTGTCACCGATTTCCTACATTAAACACATAATCTCATTACAAAATACAAAATACAAACACAAGGTATATTCATTAATGAATAGGATTTTATTCATCTAAAGGTAAATGTAATGTAACACCATAGAACCTGAAACTAATTTCTAAAGATTTCAAATAGAGATCATAATATGGAAATCTAAAGAAAACAAGGACATGAAACCATAAAGGAATGTAATTTATATATATATCGAATTCCAATTAATAGGTTTGAATCTTTAAACTCGAAATCGGTTTCTTAATTTCTTCAGGAATTGTTAACTAGTTCCCTGTATTTCCCGTAGGTCTGCTCTACTATCGTCTACCAGAAATGAGCATGCATCATAAATACAGATACATAAAGTTCTAAAGTAGCATCTGCTATGATTTTGTTCATTAATTCTTTCATGACCTTCTATATATGATAAAATCAATATGGGCAAATGTAAGTTTTCCTTACCCAAAATAATCTAACCCTTTGGTTTGAGGCCTTAGACAAGAGACCTTTCAGATCCTTGGAAAGATGAAGTTATGGCATTCATGCAACAGCACTCCCCGCTAATTATGTTTAACCATTCATCTGTACGGTATACACACATGCGCATACAAGTAATTCGTCTGTATGCACATACGCCTAACATGCACACATGAATAGGAAGAACACCCTAATAACTAGTCATCTGTATGCTATGCACATGGGCATACAAGGAATTGTAGATGTTTCCTATTCACATGTGCATAGCATACAGACGAATAGTTACTAGGGTGTTCTTCATTTTTTTTAATTTTTGGGGCTTTCCCCTTATCCTCTCTCTCGCTCTCGCTCTATCTATCTATGTGTGTGTGTGTGTATAATAGAAAAATAACAGTTTCTTACTATTTTACGACACAATCTTACAACCCACATTCTGTCATGTCCTTGATATGTCTAGAACTTACTTCAAGGGTTGAAAACAACCATAGTGACAAAACTAGTGTTACGCCAGAAGATGATAATAGTTATGTCTGACAGCATTTGAAAGAAAAATATTCATTCCTTTTCTAAAGAAAGAATAAACGAGCTACGACAAGTTATGATCACATAAAAGCAGTCGACGAATTAAGTAAATCGTTACAACTACTACCGGAAACTACATGTACTTGTATACAAGTCCAAAACCAAACAAATAAAGAAAGGCAATTATCTCACAATGCATACACTAAACATAGAAAGTAAGCAAAGTTAAGCAGAGTTCAGCCTTAATTTCTACTTCATCATGTTATAATATTCATTTCTTCACTTCTTTAGTAGACCAACAAATTTCCCTTCTTATTCGTAGTAAACAATTCAAGATTACAGTCAACGATGCACCCAACAATCGTTAAATAAACCTTGTTGGTTAGCTCAATTGTCAATAAGGCTCGGGCCTTTAGGGATCATCCTCAGAGGTCACAAGTTCAAATCCTGCAAGGCGATTGGGGATTTTCCTAATTGTTCTCCACTCTCTAGGGACTCTAGGATTAGTCAAGTTGTGCAAGCTGGCCTGGACACCCGTAGTCAACAAAAGATATAGATTGTTTTATACCCTCTAGGAACCTGTTATGGGAATTCAAGATATAGTCCTTTCCCCGGTAATTTATACAACCATTTAAGGCATTTTTTGGTAAAAATAAGCTAGCTTATAAGTCAGGTACATGTTTGGATGGACCATAAGCTATCTTGAAAAGCTACTTTCAGTAGCGTTTTGGTGGCTTATGGGACTTACTTTTTTTTATTCCAAATATACCCCTACTAAGTTTTACACTAAAATTTTAAAACATGCACTTTTTGTCATTTTTATAGTCATAAGCTACCTTATAAACTAGTTTTTACTACACGCATCTTATTCATATAGTTAGTTTATCAGTCATCAGCTACCTTATCAGTCATAGGCTAACTTATCAGCTAGTTTGCCAAACATAGCCTAAGTAGCTTTGAAGTTACTTCTTGCAAACATAAATAGTAAAGAAATCTTGAATGTGCACACACAACATAATGAAGGCTATTTATAGATAACTACTCTACTAAAAACTTCATGCAATCAAGAAAGAAGCCATTAACTTTAATCAAATCTCATTAACAAGTAACTTGATTAAACAATTTGGAAAGCAAATCCAAGTTCAAAAAAGAGAGCTCACCCATGTGCATCAATAACATCCCTTGAAATCTTCATCTTCCTTGTGGTTCCTTGATACAAATCTTCCAAACTACATGACAATACGCGTTCAATGGAAGGGGCTTTCGTGGATGGCGGCATCCTTACTGTAGTACCACCACCAACCCCTCTCAACTCAGAAAATACCTCCTCATTGAATATATTCTGTGAAAACGGATTCGATTGGCCAAAAAACTCCGTAAATATGTCATTCGGATTGCGAGAATTAAACCTAAATGTGGTAGAGCCGCCACCTTCACCGAACCCGCTGTAACCGGGTGGCGGCACCTGCCCCTTCAAACCCTCCTCGCCGTACTGATCGTAAACGGCTCGCTTCTGTGGATCACTCAAAACCTGGAGATAACAGAAGTTATATATGTATATATAAAACACAAAATTTAAAGTAAACTATTGATTTCAGAAGGTGTATAAATACGATAGAAACCCTAGTTTGGAAAATCTGAAAGTTTAGGTTTAGATGCATTCGTTGATATGTACATTGATTGCTATATGCCCAATCGAAATTGAAATCATCAATTTTCAATAGGTTTTGAATTCAATAAACAAAAAACAACGTATATAAAATTCAAAGGTGAGATTTTTATACATTGATCAATCGTTGTGAATATGTATATATACTATCGAATTTCAAAAGTGTATTGTGTATATATGAAAATTTTGAAAGATGATGGATAGATTAGAATTTGAGATATATATAAACATACATCGTAGGCTTCGGAGATGGTTTTGAATTTGGATTCGGCATCTCGTTTGTTGTGAGGGTTCTTATCTGGATGCCATTTCATTGCGAGCTTTCGATAGGCTTTCTTCAGGTCTTCATCTTTGGCATTCCGGTCTACTTGAAGAACCTTGTAGTAATCCACACCCATGGCTGCCAACCGTTAACTTTCTTTCTTTTTCTCTCTTGTATATAATATAGGCGATGGAAGGATGGATGGATATATATATATAGTGTATGTTTGTTTATATATATTTATATAGTAAAACTTGTTAAGTTTGTATATACTTATGCAATCGGGGCTTCAAATTCAATCCTAGTTGGCAACAGGGATGAATCAAATATTTTATTTATAAAAAGAATAATTGAACTTTTGCATTTAATTTCTCTAAAGTTTGTTGATTTTAATATTATTTTCTAAATGGATTTTACATTTTAAGTAGATAAGTTAAAAGTCTTAGGATCATGTGAGACCAAGCTGTTACCGTGAGACCGCGTGAGACCAATACCTAACGTATGAAATTTCACAAAAAAACACCGTGAAGGTAAATAAAACTCGAATACGCAGACCTAAAATTCACTTTCGATGCAAAAAAATATCGAAAACAAGCTAAAAAACGAAACCTTCACAGCTCAAGTTATGTGAAGGTTACATATATATAATGCGAACCTTCACAAAAAAAACTGCTGTGAAGGTTTCGTTTTTTAACCTTTTTTTGGAATTTTTTTTTTCGATAGTGTTTTTTAGTATGTTTTAACGATGAATGTTCAATTTTTTTTACCTTCACAAATGTTTTGATGTGAAGTTTCAAGTAAAATATGTTAGTCTCACCGGTCTCACCAAAAAGGTTTGGTCTCACCGGAACTTAACTCAAGTTAAAAAGAATAATTAAAATTTTGCATTTAATTTCTCTAAAAGTTTGTTGATTTTAATATTATTTTCTAAATGGATTTTACATTTTAAGTAGATAAGTTAAATTTCCTAATGTTATAGTCAACTTCAACAAACTTTATTATTATTTTATATAAAATAATGAGCAAAATTCATCTTAACTATTTACAAAAATATTTAAAAAACGTTAAATAGTTTTTATTTAATATTAATTGTTAAAAAAATATTAACTAATAATATTGATATGTTAGGTTCAACTAATTTGTTTATATAGGGGTGGGTTCGAATATGAACCACTTTTTGGTTGTGAACGTGAGGACAGCCGAGAGCGCGACACGTCAGGTCCACGGTGGATGACTAGACGCGATTCATGGGAGGGCATTGAATTAAAGGGGGGACCACACTCAAATCCGCCATATGTGGCGCTCTCGGCTGTCCTTACGTTCACAACCAAAAAGTGGTTCACATTTGAACTTTCCTCTGTTTATATATATATATATATATATATATATATATATTTGTAATTTGTAATTGTTATCTAAAATAATAGACTAATATACAATCAAAGCATTAGTAGCTTATGGTCGGTAGCATTATTGAAAATGACAGTGAATGGTATCCCAGTCTACCGGGATTTGATTCATTGGGTGAGCATGTGGCAATGCCCTAGACCATGGTCGCCGATAATTAGTCGGGTGCCCGTATGAGTCCATGATACCTCATCAACTTTGTATCGAGATGTGTCACGAGTTATCTGCCATTAAAAGTTAAAACATTTGTTTAACAAATTCAAAAGTTATATACATATAATTATCAATTTTAAATAATTTCAAATGAGATATATTATATTATTTAAAAATTTTTGAAGGTTGTTTGCATTCATTCATGTGTTAAAATATTAAAATTGTATTATAAAATATTTGTAATTAGTTATTCTTTCAACAAGCCTTTTTTGGTAATATTATATGCCTATAAATTAGTTTTTGGCATATATAATTTGTTCATCATTTATCACCTAATTTGCCAAACATAACCTTAATGATAGGAAAAAAATCATTTCCTAAACAGTTATTCGTGGATAGCTCTTTTCATATTTGAAGAAATTCATTCTTTTCGTTCTAGTTTTTTCCATTTTGGAAAAGCCATTGTTACAAAATAGAAATTGTTTTCTGATAGGTTTTAGTGAAATAGGTTTATGTGATTAGGTTATATTGTATTAAAGGCATATGTGGTATTATGAAATAAAAGACTTCCATTACATTAAAAATACCTTGTAGTTGCTAAGAAATGTTAAAAGGGAAATTGTTTCAAATAGTTGGTCAACTCATCTAAATTGGTCTTCTACTCATCTAAATAGTTGCTAAGATGATGGTTGTGTAATGTTCAATAAGCGCTCTGAATCAGTTGGGTATAGATATACTTATACTAGAAGTAGCCTTTTTAGTGCTAGCTAAGAGTAAAGTAATGACTTTTGTGCAACACCGAATCGTGCCTCACTCAATCAATCTAACATTGAAGAGATTAGTCGACAACAGTCCAAAGATGGGTTCGCAAATAGCCCCCCAACAAGTCATATGGGGTGGGATACGATACAAATGAGACAATATATAAAAACACCTTAATATCATAGTAACGAAATAGCATTTTGACGGCTCCAATTTAAGTAGTCGTTTTAACTCCTCAAGCTTCAAACTCTCATCACATTTATAAAACAAACTTCATACACAATCCAATTGCATAACCAAAGTAGAGTCGTATGGATGTTTTGAACCATACTTACAATCTTGAATTTTCATAAAATAAAAAAAACATAGAACTACATCCTCACGTCTATGTATTTTCCACAATCAAGGTTGGGTTGTTGTTAGTTTAAGGATGAGGTTGTTTCCAACCATTGTCGCTAAAATGGAACACGATTGATGCAACTTGCAATAACTTAGTCGACGTTGAATTCAATCTCAAACAAACCAAAACACCTAGCTTAGCTTGTCATTCATGTACCGAAGGATATGTGTACAAGTGTCTTAAGAATACAATTAAGATACGTACATATATGCTCTGCCAAAACCTAGTTTCCTCATTAAGTCTCTTTGTATCCGTGACTGAATGGTTAAAGCCCCAACCGAGAAATCTCGGTTGGAAATTGTTCTTCAAAATCTCAATCAAATTCATTTTTAATCGCATATAGCAAGACAAAAGATCCCATCATCGTAAACAAAATGCAAATGAATCGAATGCCAATGAATAGTCTTGTTTTATCAAACACTTGATGTTCATAAAAAAAACAACAAAGAAATCTTAACACAAATAATCAAACAAAAAACTATAACCTTCACCTATCTTAGACACTAGAAGCACATAAATAATAAAAAAGGAACAATAATAGCAACTTTGTGTAGACATATAAAAGAAGAAAGATTGGTAAAAGACCAAAATAACAACATAAATCAAAGCTTGCATAGTAAATAGATCCAAGAACAAACACAACAGTTGTGCATTCATATTTGTTCAGGCCTTCAAATCTTTAATAAATAAACTCCCAAAGCCTGAACAGAAAAGAACAAATCTATCATAACCAATCACTCGGAGCGGTTGGCATACCTTTCCACGTTCTTGTCAAGGTTCAACCCGACCATGGCTTCACCCAAACCACAGCTCACCTCCGCAAGCATTGCTGGGTCCGTGTAATGTGTGACCGCCTGAACGATAGCACGCGCCCTACGTGCCGGATCACCGCTCTTGAACACCCCCGACCCCACAAACACACCATCGCATCCCAACTGCATCATCAGCGCCGCATCGGCCGGAGTGGCAACACCGCCAGCGGCAAACTGGACCACCGGAAGCCGACCCAGTTGCTTGGTCTGCATCACCAAATCATATGGGGCCGCAATTTTCTTTGCGAAGGTGAAGACCTCATCGTCATCCATGTTTGCCAGAACCCTGATGTCACCCATCACCGACCTGACGTGTCTCACCGCCTCGATAATGTTACCTGCAAACCATAACCGCAAACATATCTCACTCCAAAGTAGGGTCAATAGTAAACCCGTGTCTTGATATTATTTTTAAGATAATAGTGAACTTTTATCAATGTGGATATGTATCCTTTCATGGGTTGCCATTGATTTTTAGAGATACAACGTTTATGAATCACTAAACCATGGTCCATTTTTCGATCCAACTTCCGCTCTCTAATCTTGTCCTAGTTCAACTTCCATCGTCAAACAAACCTTTTTCAAGCTTAAGATGAACATAAATATGTAAAAAAGAATGGCAATCCATGATCATCTTAGAGCATCGCCAAGAGCTTATCCAAAATAAAGAAAATAGAGAGTATAAAGATTTTGACCTAAACATTTTCTCCAAGAGATTCCCCAATACTATCTTCAAAATGGAGAAAAAGCAGGAGAGAAGAGGTTTTTCTAAATATGGAGATAAGTCAAAAATCATTACAAAATAAAAGAACCAATAGGATACCTTGAAAAATAAAAAGTAAGAGAGAAATAATATTTTAATATATAAATAAAATATTTTTAATATTATAATCAATCTTAAAATCTCCAAAAATGAGAAATCTTTTGGAGATGAATTAATTTATTTATTTTGAAGATTTTAATTTTGGGAAATCTCGTAGAGATGCTCTTAGGGGTTGTTTGGTTGTTTTTTCATCCGATAAAACTATCCGAGTGGATTAATCTTTGGGAAAGCTTTTGTTTGGGAGGGTTTTATCAAAGACAGAAGTAGATCGTCTTATAATTGGGAGGGGCAAGTTTGGAAAAAACTAACTTTTTGGTATAAAGCTCCCTCGTTAAAGCTCATTGAATAAGTCACTTTCTATATCATTAAGCAAC